>JANAVB010017662.1:0-25362 GCA_029216955.1 Iris pallida
TTAGATGCTGTGGTCCTAGCCGTATAGGCGCATGTTGTCCCGGCCGCATGAATTTTAAGCTTCCTTAGCCGCATGATTTTCTGGTCGCATGAACTCTGATTCTAAAGCCTTTTGGCTGATCCTTGTTCCAAATTGACATTGATTGACCTTGATTAATTACCTTGGCTTTTATTAACATTAATTATTGTCTTGGCATTATATCTGATATATCGGTTATCTCGATTAATAATTGATCATGTATTCCTAGTTGGAACTAAGAGGCTGGCTAGTCGTCTTATTGGATTGAATGAATGAGACACGTTCATATTATGAACTATTATAATCGACTGGCTGGTCCCAAAACATTGGCATACAGATACATGCAAGCTTTAGTTATTATTTATCTAACTATTACGAAAGCAGCATGTATACTTTATGGTTAAGGCATGATTTTTCGTGGTTAGTTTTGATTGTTGCATTACGCTATGTAAGACCTACAACCTAACCGCACTGGTATTGTTGTAGAAATGCATATCGTACCCCGTGCAAAAGTACTTATTTGAATGACCATGATCCACGGCATGGGATTTCGCTTAACATAGAGGCTATTAAGTTAAGTAAAAAGATTTCATGGAGAGAACGGATTCCCGAGTTCTTATATGGCAGCCCTCTTGGGACTAGTAGTGCCCGACAGGCCTGCTGGTCCCCACAGATACTGCAAACCTGCCACACAGCATGGAGCGGTATCTGGTTATATTATTATTGTATATTGTATACTGATGACGGGCGTCCTGCTGGGACTCGTCTAATTCATGATTGGCACAATTGATTGACTGGGTAAACTAGCTTTGCTTGCACATAGTAAGAACTGAGGAATCCTTTATATATCCAGGATAACTTGGAAATCACAGTAGCAAGCCGTAGTAGTTGAATGGCCGTTTAAATTGATTTGTTGTGTACTGTATCTACTCTGTTACCTAACTGAGATGATCAGAATGTCAGGACATGACGGGCCAACTTCTATCCTTGTTTGGTTGGGAGGTTGGTTCGAAGTGTCGTGATGTTATATGAATCCCAGTGGCAAGCAGAGATCTATTATATTATATTCTTTTATTTACTGGTTTCATCCTTCATATCGTGTTCCTTGCGGTACTTGCTATTAGAGGTCTAACCTCTCTGGTTTTGCATGGCCAGATTTAGAGCCGGTCCCCGAGATTCCAGCTTACTTCCACCTCCAAGATGGTTAATACTAGAGGAATGATCGTAGGAGGACTCGAGTGGGTTCTTTACTTCACTACTCGTTTTCTTACTTACTTTATACTTTGCCGTTTGGCACCGACATGTTAGTCGGATTGTCTTGTACTCACTTTTACATAATTGTAATTAAGTCAGACTGCAGCTGATAACAATTGTGTATACTTTGCTACATCATGGCTATGCTTTGTGAGGCCAGATATCAAGAACATTTTGACTGAGCGTTTGGGACGCCTTACTGCTTTATCTTACATGTTCTCTATTTCTGTTTCTTATTTGAATGATTGAGACAATAGATGTGAAGTAACCATAGTGAGACTTTCATGTAGTTCACCCCCTCGTCTTTTATACAGCATTGATCGTATTATACGGTATTTATCTACCCGTAATACGTAGCTGCTGAGTCATTCCCCCGCTCTCCAGTATTCTGGTTCTGGGGCGTAACACAATCCGTCTGAAGATGACGAACACCGACTTATGTCAAAGTGTAGGCTATTTGTCAAGATTTCCTAAGGATGAGACTAACTAAACTCCTTGGTATAACTTATGCTACCATAAAGCTCTTCTATCTCGACTCCAACCAGCTTACTCACTTATGTAAACTGAGTTTCCTCCATTCGTCGCTTCTTGCAACAGGTGTTACATACTAAAAATGCGGTTTGCTAGGTCCTAGCCATTCTTGGCGGCTCCTACGATTCTTCCTCTTTATTTCCTGTGTGCATCTTATTCCAACACAATTGTTATAACTACAAGTCTTTTGGAATTCCAATCTGAACTGTGTTGTGGAAAAGAGTTCAACATCTCCAGATTTTCTAGTCTACTAAAACTAAGATTCCTAATTTTACTCTCAAGTCCTTAGTTAGGTCTATCTACATAGTTAGGACTACCAAAAATCAATTACTAATCACTATGTCATTCTTTTATCAAATCTCCTTATTAGTATGATTAACAACTCACCCTTTCTAGTCTATAGGAAGCTATTTAATAACGACAAATGTGCCTAACCCTTCTATGCTTGTAGACTATGTAATGAGGTATGTTAATGCTAGACAATACTTATGTGATACCTTGACAAATACTTATCCATTGACTAATCTTCTAGTCATGATTGTTGATAGGTCCTTTCAAAGTTATTTTCCTTCTACTTAGAGTATGTCTAGTCTAATACAGTCATATCCATTCTACATCTTATCCCAAGGTCACACTATGGTACAATCAAATGTCATTTATCCCTTTAATAGAAATCTTCCTAGTAAGGTCTTTCGGTACTGTCCAATGGTAACTTTATTTCTTCATTGTTCAAGCGAAACTTCCTCCCCCTTAATCCTATCCCAAGGTCACACTATGCCTACCATCATGATTTCTACATTGTTCAAGCGAAACTTCCTCCCCCTTAATGCAACCATAGAATTTCTATAAGGATTTCTATCTATCTTAAGTACAGTACTTATAGATTCATCCTATTCATAACAAGACTTTCAAATCCATTCAAATGTAGTCTTTTCTGTGGGTGATCACATTCTAATTTGGAAACCGTATCAACCTCTAAAATTCTACTACTCATTCTTCCAAATCACTCCTATCATTTCGATTGATAACCCTATCATACCTTCCTTACTAAACCAAATTAAATCTTGTTAGACTTCTATCCCATCTCTATCTAACATAGGTACATAGTAGAACAATTGCAATCCATTGCTCCTAGAATCTCTCGTTAGGATTAGTCGGCTATATGAATTCTATATTGCTAATCCGACCCACTAAGTCAATCTAATAGAACGTCTATTTAACCCTTATTACCTAAAACAAATCATCCCTCTTAAGATGCTCTAATAACTACTTTCTATCCTATATAAAAATAATCCAAAGGAGTGCCAAGCTTGAGCATTTGTCCTTCCAAAATAGGGAAATACGAGAATTCATGGTAAGGAGTTCAAGAAAGATGATCAAATACAATTTTTGACTTCCAAAGGTGATAAAGAAAATCAAAAGAATTTTCAAAGCAATTGTGGATTTAGATTCTTAATACAATATCCTATTGCAGGCTTGTTCGGTACAGTAACATAACCGAGACGATATGTTCTGACCTGCATGGGCTACCATAAAAATATGTAACACCCCAGTTCCAAAACGTAAGACTAGGAATGCGTATACATGCCAGCTATGTATCAAGTAAACTTCACCCAGCTTGAATACGTATAAGTTGTCTAAGTCAGGTAGTTATATCTCTCTATCACTAAGATAATTCTAATCTCAATCTACTAAAGATAAATCCTTCTTAAGACCAAGTGTACTAATGTTGGTCAGGCATTAACACACTGGATCCCACCGACAAACAAGAATAGACAATATATAAAAGTGGATCAAACTCTATTACAATTGTCTGAACAAGCTTATAAAAAGAATAAAGCTCGTAAAACAAGGCCATGTCAGCAGAATAAAATGATAAAAAGTAAGTATAATGCTAGATGAACATAGTGAAACTATCAACCAAATATATACCTGAGTGGAACACAGCAACACCACCCGAATCAATGAACTTTTTTTGCAAAAGCAACTACCTGGAAAGATCACCAGGTCTTTAGGGGACATAGCATGGTACATAATATGCATTCCAAGTAACAGTAGCAAAAATATGTAATTTGAAAGGTAACTACCACAGCCATGTAAGTGCATATATGTAGTTGAGGACAATCCTAATAGTAGGCATAGCCAAACCGGCAATCACTCATGGCACCATGTCATGATACCAATACGTGAACACAAAATGCTCCAAGGCTCTGCTACAGAGACACTAGCACATGAAATAACCAAACTCCAAATAAGAAGACATGGTCACGAGTGACCACTGCCGGGTACTTCGGTGGAGTCCTCCACACCCGATGCTGTAAACTAAACAGTCAAGCAAGTCAAGTCAAGTTGAACTCCTGAACAAGTAACAAGTCATACGAGATAGTACTACATGCTATCATAGAGTACATAGCCATGAATATCTCATGTCAGACTCCATATCATATCATCATCTTACATCGTGTCCGTATCATGTGGTTTATCGTGTCAATGGATATGAATTTAACATATCGTCATGGCTAGTGTCAATACTCGATATTTATAAGTAGACATCGGCACCCGAATACTAATTGGACGAAGTACCAACTATTCCTATGTCATGATATATGAAGATAAAACAATACCAAAATAAGTCCTATTAGCGACGCCATAGGACGTCGCTAAACGGGAAAAAAATGTCGCTGATTTTTTTAGCGATGAAATCTCCATGTCGCGTACACAGAATACGTCGTTGTTCGTCGCCATGGCGACGTCCATTTGCGACACAGACGTCGCTAGTTTTTTAGTGGATAGCGACGTTTGTCGACAAGGCGTTGCTAATTAGCAACGTAGATATTCATTGCTAATTGTCGCTGACAGTTCAGCGGTTAGCGACGTAATCTGCGACGTTTAGTGACGTATAATCTGACATTTTGGATTTGCCACGTCATGATATTAGCGACATCTGGCGACCATCAGCGACGTCGTCGACACAGGCTAGCGATGTTCTGATACGTGAATAGCGACGTACTTTGCGACGTTAGTAGACTACTTGCTGACATGTTGAATTTGCTATGTCAGTAACGTAGCGATGTCTAGCGACTATCTGCGACGTTTGCTTTTCAGGTTAGCAACGTATTATACAAGTTAGAGACGTACAGCGGCATCGCTATTCGTCGGTAAACGTCGCCAAGTGTCGCTAAATTTTAAAAAAATTAAAAAATAAGTATTATGTTGCTTTTTCAACCAGAATCTATCTGCATTTTAAATGACAGTTTGCAAATAATAGACCCGGAGTAACTCTCCGTAGAATTCCTTGGGTTCGCTGACCCCTTCGGTGGAAAACTCAACACAGGTAAACAAACATAATTAGACAAATGATAAAAAGACACTAGCAATAATCAAACAAATAGAATCAAACAACAAAAAGATATGAAATAGCTGGGTGGAAACAACTCACTACCAAACGATTATAAAAGTTTGTCCGGTAATGTTTCAACAGGGTCAACATAACACAGTCACTAAATAAATACATAAAGACCCAACAATGGATCAAACAACAACACAATACATAAAATAAGTCCAATAAAGGACTACGCCTGGTCAGAGAAGGAGGAGACACTCCCTGCATCTGGGAAACATGAACCTATATTACGTCGATGTCAGCGTCACCGATGACGACTCATCAATAGGAGGAGGAGGAGGCAGTGGAATCGATACAGTCGGTGTGGATGCCAACGTACGACCAGAAAGTATCTGCTCAAGCTAGCGTCTAGAGATTTAGTGGAATCCATAACAGCCGCCAGCCTCGAAAGTGATCGCCCATGGCCACCTGCGACCCCTACACCGCCTGAATGGCAAGATCCGTCCTCTCGTGCACACCTGAACGTCACTATCTGTCCTCTCGCTCGTCTCCCTAATGGTGTGCTCGAGCATATCAAATCATACGGTGAGCGTCGCATCGTCCGTCTGCGGCTGAGACTGGGGATGCTCCATAATCCTCCGTAACAGCTCGTCATGCAGCTCAGTAACCTGGTGACGGAGTTCCTCTATTCGGGCGACTCCTGTGAGGGTTGTAGGAAATGTACACTGGCAAAAGGGGCCCTAGATGACTGTATCGTCACAAAGGTACCATAGGATCATGTACCGTAGTACGTACCCCTCTGAAGACCACCAACGATGGTCATCCCTCTGAAGACCACCAACGGCGGTTATCCCGAGCTCGTCCAACACCCAAGCCAGAGGGGGCTACCAGGAAGTACCAGCCCCTCCCTTCGCAGGTGCACTCTCACGCTCTAGCCTAAGGTACTAATGCTAAAAAAGTACGCATCTCGATAATCGTAATTTTTACTACCAACCTAGTTGTTCCCCGTCTATGGATATATTGCATATTTCTTAAGTTATACTAAAGTTAGTGACACATGAAGTAATACTTATATAGCTCTGCATGGCCCTATCATCGATGAACTTTTCGTCCTTTCGATGGGTGGTCCGGAAGACGGTCACCATGTTGGCATCCTCGTCCCTCATTATATGTTATAATAATTTGTTTGTTATTGAAATTGAACATTTATTCCTACTTTTATTAAAATATATATTACAGTAAAATACATACTAGGCGACAAAAATGTTCCGTAATGGGAATCGAGCCACCACACCACTTTTCTGTCCTCATCTTAGCCACCTTCACCTTCTCTGACCGTTCCTTGTACCTAGGATCATCGAATCTAGCCTGATCGCAATCCACTCCTCGGCATGACCAACTTTGGATCGGTCTTTCGGAGTGCTCTCGAGCCTTCTGGTCGTCGATCGCATCCCGGATCAACTTGACGGTAATGGCAGAAAATTGCTTCTCGATCATCTGAGTCCGTGTGATAGATAAAAATATATTTTCTACAAGAATTAAATTAGTTAGTTATATAATATGCATAAAAGATGATTTATACTAAAAGTAATATACTTTAGTTACCTTGAAGTGGGTAAACCATAATGCCTTCCTCTCGTCCGAGGCATCCGAGTAGTTGATCCAAGGGCCACCGTAGTTGGACCTCAGAAATATCTCTAATACCCTTTAAACTGACAGGGATGATATCTACGCAACAAAAATATATTCATGAATATATAGGTATATTATAAATTAATGTTAACTAATTAACTTACTTTGTAGGCCCGTCGGACCAAATCTCCATCCTCATCTCGTGTGGAGGGGCGCATGGGGGATCGCTCGGATCATATGGAGATGGAGTAGGTACGACCTCCTCCACCCGCTCCTCTGTCTCCATAGTACCGTCAGCATTCAGAACACTAGACAAGGTAGTCTCAAGCCTGGAACTCCCGTCCCAGGAGTACTGCCACGTACCGTCGACCCAGTCGGAGATGTGACTGGTCGGTACACTGGAGTACTAGGATACGAGGGTCCGAAAATATCATCCGATAACGGAGTAGCACTCCATCCACCGGTGGAACCTCTACCGGCACGGATGCTCCTCTACCGGTGGAACCTCTACCAGCACGGGATGCTCCGAGGTACGATCCTCTTCGTCCTGCCAAACCTGATAAAATATATATATACAAGAAATTAATACAGAAGAAAAATCCAATCTACATGCATCTAACATATCACAGTTTATAAAAAAATAGACCTGGAGCAACCCTCTGTTGAATTTCTAGATAATAACCAAGTATAGATAATAGCATCTAGAAACATCCAAGTCTAGATAATAACCATGTTTAGAAAATAACAAAAAACATCCAGAGTTGTAAAAACAATCCAAGTCTAATCCAGAATAAGTCTACCAGAGACAAATCTGGTCAAAAGTCATATCATATATATAACTCTATCCTCTACGCTGGGGCAGATACCACTCCCTAGCCATCGTGCATAAGAAGGTTCCACGTGATTAAGATCATATATAGGAGCTGGATGACTGGAACTCTGGTGCCACTTCTTCCTTCACAGTGCTCCCGCTTTAGGAATCACTTCCTCCTTAATAGTAGAAGGTAGCACTTCTTTCTAACCTTGATCTCTACTTTAGGTATCACCTCCTCAGCAGCAGGAGGCAGCACTTCCTCCTCAGCAGCAGGAGGTACCACTTCCTCCTCAGCAACCATTTGTGCCTCTCAAGCGATGTACTCGGGTCATGGGTGCCATCTAGTAAGATTGATGGAAACATAGAGTTTAATTAGGGGTTAAACAAAATGACAGTATATTTCACAAGTCTAAATCGTTGTTGCATGGAGATTAATTAGTGGTTAAACATATTTTACATTTTATTTTCTTTTCAATTATCTTCTAAAAATTCATCTTCTTCGTTCTCCGCGTCCTTATCTTCGCTTTCATCTACTTCCTTTTCCTTTTTGGATAATTCTACCTCTTCTACATGATTAGACATATAATGTGGAACTTTCGTTGTGTCCACGTCAATTGTATTTGTTACGAGAGGTAGCTTGTCCTCCTGATAAGCTATTTCGTCAACATCGTAGGTATTTCTGGCTTTAGTCTTGCATACTGTCCACTAGTCCAACCTAGTTGTTCCCTGTCTAGGATAAGTAGTAAAGTAAACGAGTTGAGCCTGATTTGCTAGGACAAATGGTACGTGTCCTTGATATCGACACCGGTAGTTAATATCCATAAGACTATGCTTGTCAATTTTCTAACCTTAATCTTGGATCGGATCGAAGCAATCACACTTGAACAACACGATCTTAGCCGGCTCTATGCCGTAGTTATATGTCAACTCCATAATCTTCCGTAAGGCACCATAGAAATCATTGTCTGGATCGACATCTTTCTAGTTTGTAGATCTAATATACAAACAACTATTTTTTGTCGATTCAAGATCCGAAAAGTTCTTTCTGATCGGAGCATTTGTTGACTTAAACCTAAACCCATTCACACAATAGCTTGGCCAGATTTTGACAGAATAAATTGGCCCATTGGCTAGAGTTCTAATAGATTCATTCTCCAGTGTTGTGTCTGGACGATTGACCTAAATACCACAAGATAAGAAATTAAATTCAGCGTTCCGTCAATTACTGTGTAAAGTGCATATACAAAAAGTAATTACCGAGCTCCTTACATATGCACTCAACCATGAAGGAAAATGGCGTCTCATTTCCTGTTTTAGTTCTTCATCTGTTATATATTGTCTATTCGACCTCACCTCATCATTAAATGTGCTAAAAACAACAACACATCGGCCAATTAGTGTAATAATAATATTGGTACTATTACATGCATAGATGAGGTAAACGTGGACGTATTAGTTACTTACCCCTCAAGCTTCTCTACTTCATCCTCGTTGCAGTTGAGTAATATATATAACTGAGTAGCCCTTAGTTCCTCGTCATTCATACATCTTTTCTTTATTTTTCCAAGAAGGCTTTCCGAAAGCATTGAAGACTTTCAGTATTGCATCAGTAGATTCAAGATATCCATCATCATTTCTTGGAGCTCTTGTTCTATTAGTAGCAATATGTGACTTGAAATACATCGAACAGAAGTTTGTAATCTCCTCGAGAACATAGGCTTCACAAATAGAACCCTCGATCCGATCCTTATTTTTCACCTTTCTTTTTAGGTGGTTCAAATATCGCTCAAACGGGTACATCCACCGATAATCGACGGGCCCACCAACATGTGCATCATAGGAAAGATGAATTGGCAAATACTCCATGGAGTCGAAGAACCCAGGAGGGAACACCCTCTCTAGCTTGTACAGTATTACCGCAATGTCCTTCTCTTACTTTTCTAGACGATCGACAAGCAACTTAGTGGAACAAAGATATCTGAAAAATATGCTCAGCCCGATCAACGGATCCTAAACAACCAGCGGTAATAATTCCCAAAATGTGATCGAAATTAAACTCTCCATAAATACATGACAGTCGTGGCTCTTCATACCTGTTAGTTTATTCTCCTTCGGGTCGACGCATTTTCTTAAATTTGATATGTACCCGTCAGAAAATTTTAGGCCCTGAATCTACCTACAAAGTCTTTCTTTATCCTCCATGTCTAGTAAAAAAATTGCCTTAGGCTGCTTATACTTCCCATTGCATTCCTTTATCAAATGCAACGCAGGACGTCTGCATATATCTTCCAAGTCCAACCTGGCCTTGGGATTGTCTTTCGTCTTTCCCTTTACGTCCATCACAGTAATAATTATGTTGTCAAACACATTCTTCTCGATATATATGACATCAAGGTTATGTCTAATCAGATTGGTGCTCCAATATGGCAGGTCCCAGAATATACTCCTTTTCATCCAATTATGAGTGCGACCGAATTCATCACACTTGTATCCCTTTGTAGGCTCTTCGATAGAACTTGGAAAATCTTTGACCTCCTCCCATATCGTGTCTTTGGTCCACCTTGGCAGTGGATTGGCCTTCTCTAGAATGCCAGCATGAAAAGCATTCTTATTCCTTTGGAACGGATGATCCTTCGGCAGGAACTGTCGATGACAATCGAAGAAGCATGATTTTCTTTCGTATTTCAAACGAAAAGCCTTCGTACGGTCCATGAAATATGGACATGAGAGACGACCATGAGTGCTCTATTCCGATGACATTCCATAGGCTGGAAAGTCATTGATGGTCCACATCAGTACGGCCCTCATCTGAAAGTTCTACTTTATGGAAACATCATACGTGTTGGCGCCTACTTGCCACAGCTGATTCAACTCATCTATCAATGGCTATAAGTACACATCGATATTCCTCTTCGGATTGTTCGGACCCGGAATGATAACGGTTAGGAACATGTAAGGAGTCTTCATACACATCAACGGTGGTTGGTTGTACGGAGTGACAATCACTGGCCAACACGAATATTGGGAACCCGAAAGTTCGAACGAGGTAAAACCGTCAGAGGATAGCCCCAATCTTACATTACGCATATCAGAAGAAAAATCTGGATACTCTCGATCAAAGTACTTCCATGCTTCTCCATCGGATGGATGATCCAAAACTCCATCAATCTGTTTCCGCCTATGCCAACTCATGTTCTCGGCAGTTTCCTTTACCATAAACAACCTCTGCAACCGCGGCATCAAAGGCAAGTAGT
Source organism: Iris pallida (assembly GCA_029216955.1). Taxonomy (NCBI): domain Eukaryota; kingdom Viridiplantae; phylum Streptophyta; class Magnoliopsida; order Asparagales; family Iridaceae; genus Iris; species Iris pallida. The sequence goes on from JANAVB010017662.1 coordinate 10,847, forward strand.
GCATCGAATCGTTCGGCTTCCTTGCACCGGGAGTCCTACTTGAACTTGTTGCCTTGTAGCTATCAGCACCACAAAATCTGCACACGTCTTCATCCATGTCATCCTTGTAGTACAATATGCATCCGTTCATGCATCAATTTTATCATATTCCATCCAGAGCGATCTCACCATTCCTTTAGATCGGTAGAAGTCTATAGGTAACTTTGCACCCTCTGGCAAGATCTCTATAATCAGCTCGATGATTCAGTTGTAGCATTATTGAGACATGTCGAAATCAGACTTACTGCTCAGCAATCTTGTAACCACCTCCAACGGTGAATGATCCTCACAACCAAGATACAAAGGAGTCCTTGTATTCTCCAGCAACTCCATGAACTTTGCAGCATCAATATTCGGTACCTCCTCAGTCGTATCATGATTGTCATGATCGAAACTAGGTCCTGCAACGTCAAAAACCATGTTCACCTACCCTTCATCGTAATTAGTGTGGTCATGGACATCCATATAAGGTTCCAAATTAGGCTCTGGCTCCGATGCTAAAGGCATAAGTTCTCCGTATGAGGTCCCCTATAGTAATTCGACATAAAACCTCTAGAGTATAAATGATATGTCACGTCCACTTCTGGATGATATTTCAAGTTGTGACATCTCGCATATGGATACTTAATTATGGTACGGTCCATGTACAAAGGGAACGCCTTGGCGAATTACAGGAACTACTCTACCCCCTGTATAAATTCATCCCACACACCGCATATGTCATCAAGATTACAATTGTATATCCACGAACGATGCCACATATCGTAATTCATATCCATTAGAAGATAATTCTTAAAAGATAGATACACATTATTCAATTATATGTCCAAATGGATGCATAGATTCATGAGTATTAAATGAGTGTCATCACGTGCTCAATGTCAGCCCTTCTCTTCAAAGAAAATTTACTTCTGCAAGCCTTTTGAGGCTATTAGAGTTATACAGGATTTTAGAAAAATACTACAAAAGGCCAAATATTATAATTTTTCTTTTCTAGGATTTTATTTCTTTGTTATTTTTTTGATTTTTTACTCCTTTCGTTCTTTATCTTTTCTCTATTTTTTCTGAAATCTGTAGAACTCTAACAGCCTCAAAAGGCTTACAGATGTAAATTTACTTGTCAGAGAAGGGCTGACATGGACACTTGACTTTGGGCTGACACGGACACTTACCTATGTATCTAAGATACCTAGCTAACACTTACCTACATATCACCTTAACTCTAGGTATTTGTGTATCATGTAGATATCATGTACCATGGTACACAATATCACATTGATACTCTCTTGTATCTTGATACTAGAATACAGTTTCAAATACCCATGATACTAACTATACACACTAACTATACACACGTTCATCTTATATACTACTAGGATACTCATATCCAAGCTAGCACTTACCTAGCCAGCACTTACCATGAAATACTTGGCGATACCTAGCTAGCACTTACCTAGCTAGCACATGTGGAGATCGTGTCCAAGCTAGCACTTACCTAGGTAGCACTTACCATGAAATACTTGGCGATACCTAGCTAGCACTCACTCTATACACTTAGGTACTACGATATTCCTTAGTATCCTTACCTACATATTACCTTAATTCTAGGTATTTGTGTATTATGTGGATATCATGTACCAAGGTATACAATATCATGTACACAATATAACTAAACCTATAGAGACACCCAGGAATGACATAGTAGCTCTGTTGTTGTATTGACAAAGTATGCCGATATTTTACTTGGACCTTGCATCAAATTGAGACTTGGGAGCTTACATCCCTTCTCCATGGCCAGTCCTCAGTTCGTGTTGTACACGTGACTTAATAGGGAAATTTCAAAGAGATGAGTAAAAGTGTTAACATAGAAGCTCTGTTGTGTACACAGATGAGTAAAAGTGATATACTTTGGTCTTCCAAGAAGGATATTATAGGATACGTCTGAGTTGATAACATAGAAGGTTACCATAGTTCGAAGATCGCCTATCTGAATCTGCAGACGAATCTTTCCCAGTGGTTTACTCTTGCCAGAGTTAAAACCGACTATTGTAGTACTAGTGTAAGTCAAATCACTAGTAGGAATCCTCATGGGTCTTAGCATACTCTGAAGAATTATGCTAATTGAAGACCCAGGATCAATGTAGATCCTGTCAATTTCAGTAGATCCAATATACCCAGTATAGCACAGAGGCCTGTCATGTTTGTTATGCTTCAACAGTATATCTTCTTGTGTAAAGGTGATGTTGGGAATTGCTTCCATCACACTATGACATTGCGGACATGAAACTGGAGTATTATCAGGACTCTTGAGTTGAGCCAAGAATGAATCTGCCTGAAGTAGAGCTTCACTCAAAGTCTCCCTCTTTCTCTAGAAAGGCGAAGCAGTTCAAATATAGATAGTCTAGCCGGAGTATTGGCTAACTGAGCTAGAATATCAAATTTGTAAGGTTTCATCACCACCCCCTGACTGGAAGCAGACTTCAATGGAACGTCAAAGCGTACTGCTTTCTGTTTCCCCTTTTCAACCACTGAGGGTTTAGCAGGAACAGGAGAAGGTTGAGTCGGTAGCGTTTCCACTACGTCTTCTGCTTCTTTAGAAGATCCCTCATAATCTTTGTGGTACTCTTTCCCAGATCTTGTACCAGCAAAAGTTTCTTCCTCAGACTCAAGAAAAGTACTATATTACAGGATTTAGTCTTCCTTCCTTTAGCTTTTTTCTTGTAAGGTTTGTTGTGAAGAATTTCAGAACCCAGTCCAACAGTGGATTTCTGATTTTGAATTTGTAAAGGAAGTCATATTCCTTTATCATAATTCAAACATTCTGCCTTCTGAAAGTCATAACCCATTTTCTTCATGAGAAGGACAGATTGCTGACTGTATAGATGAATGGGCAGCAGGCTTTTAACAAATGGTTCCACAGAGGAAGAAGAAGAGATCTCTGTATCCATAGGAGAATGAGGAATAGATGTCTCTGTAACTATAGGAGGAGAAGGATTCGGGATACGAGGAAAAATTCCTGTAGGAGCTTTTTCGTAAGCAGCGAAGACTTGTTGTGCCCGGTATAAAGACACACTATTCATAGCTAACTACTGCTGATGAGTAAGCTTGAGCTTGGTAGGAGGAGCTAGACTTGGAGGACATATGTTCAATCCTCTTAGTCTATCTTCCAAAGGAGCGCCATCCCATAGATAATCTGAATCGTCGGGATTTGGAATAACATGAGAAATCATGTTGCAGGTTTTAACTTTCTTACCTTTCTTGGATTTTGAAGTTTTATCTTCATTTTCCAATTCAGGTATTAAGTCAGGGTGTATCAACATAATTTTACCATTTTTTAAGGTAAGAGGCAGTAATCCGTCATTTTCTTCTCTAGGAGGCGGGATATTCACAATCTTTATCCTCGCCTTCGGGATTGGGATGATTCCATCTACTACTTGCTGTGGAGGAAAGTCCCCGAATTGAAGAGAAACCATATTGGTTGTAACCGTATGGTCATCATTAGTTAAGGCGATAGCACCGCTATTTATCAGCTCCTGGATTTTCTTCTTCAGGACATAGCAAGCGCTGGTAGGATGATTAATGTATCTATGATAGATACAATATTTGGGATTATCAGTCAGATTCATCTCATTAGTCCTCTTTGGCTCTGGAATCTGAAGTTTGCCACTCTTCACCAGACACTGAAATATCCCTGGGATATCACTCTCATCAAAAGAGTATTCTTTCTTTGGCCTGGAAGATTCCTGACTATTCGGCATCGTTTTATTCTTGGAAAGATTAACCATGAGGGTATCTTTTCCTTTCACATTACGATTACCGGGGTTATTACCAGGATTACTTTTCTTTCCTCTATCATCTGAGGCGAAAATCATCCCATATTCACGAGCCAACCTATCATTGGTCTCGGCAGAAACTGCTGCTATGATGAACGAAGCCTAATCTGTGAATTGAGAACCCGTAAAAACAGCAATAGATGGTTGCAGATTCATCTTGCATGTATCAATGAGTGCTGAATCTGGCATACCCGGGGGCATCTTTAAAGTAGCTTGTCGGAAATGTTCTATGAACGTTCGAGTATCTTCTTTCTTCTTTTGTTTGATTTCTATCAAGGAGGACATGTTCATGTCCATACCTCCTTCATAGAAGCGGGAGAGAAATATTGCCTTAAATTCGTCGAAAGACGAAACACAATTGTCGGGTAAACTTCGATACCAATCATAAGCCGAATCCGTCAAGCAACCAATGAACACTCGAGTGATTAGAGCATTATTTTTCTGCAGATGTACAGTCATAATATCAAAGTAATTGATATATTGACTGGAAGATGCTTTTCCATCGAACAAAACCATATATTGTGGCTTGAATTTCGGCGGAAAGGGTACATCGTTCCAATGGGGAGGATAAGGTTGTTTAATCCCTAACTTCTGGAGTTGATCCTTGTGCCTCAAGACTTCAAACTATGCTTTGAGTTCATGCACTGCTTGAATGGCCTCAGTAGTCTGCGGAAGCACATTTGATTGAATAGTTGTTGGATGTACCGTAATCCCCACCGGAGATGGTACATCTTCTGGAATAATAGGTTCTGGAGAAGCAGAATTTTGATTAATAGCAGACTCCTGAACATTCGAAGGTATATCAGCCCCTTGACTATCTTGAGTTTGTGCTGCTACTGGTGCCTGTGTTACTGCTGTCGGCTGAGCAGTTTGCTGATTCAATATTATCTGATGGATGTTTTGCACCATATTAAGCAAGTCTTTCAGTGATTGCTCAACGGCAGTGAGACGCTATTCTGTATTAACAGATGAGGTCTCTGGTTCATCTCCAACAGCGTAGGATTCAACCTCTCTTGAAGATATAAAAAGATCAGTATAGAAGTATGAATCGACACTGTCAGTCTCAGACTCAAAAGATTGAGTACCCCCAGCTTCTGAATCAGAAGTCTGCATTTGTCTTTGTTTTCTTGATCGAGTATTTTGATATACCCCCTCAAAGGAATCAAGAAGTCTATTGAACTGTTGCTGACCTGGAGTTTGGGACATATTCCGTCTTGGACGTCGTCCTTTGTTAGTATGAGATGCCATGTTGACTGATGCATATGACAGCTCATGTTCTTGGTCTTCAGCTTGATGTTGAGGCGAATTAAAACTTAATCGATCAAAAACTGACCGTTTTGAAGTCGAACAACAACAGTTGATCACAACCTGGTGATAATCACAATGATGTTTTTCTTGGAGAAATGTCACCGGAGATTGTCTATTCTTACGCTTTTGCATTAGCAATTCACGTAAGTCAGAAGGAGTGGAGAGAGTAGTCTTCTTTATTACATTAGGGGTGGAAAAACGTTTAGTACCCTGTGTATAAAGAAGATTACTAGCTGCATTTGCAGAACCAAATTGTATATTTCTACGCGTTTGGAGTTGTGTGCGTAAATCTTGAGATTTTTTAGCACGAAGGACTCTATTTTCATTGCGTGTAATTTGCAAATTTGGTACTTTGCGTGGAGCAGTATAAGAAGACTGTTGGTGTAGAACTGAAGTTTTACCAACATCACTTTTACGCTGCACACGTTTAGGTACATTCACATTAGATGTGTAAACACCTTTGCGAATTTTATCTACACTGTCACAGACAGGAGACTTACCTTCACGCGTAGAGCGTAAAAATTGGTTATCTACCACGTCATAGACGGGAGATTTTCCTTTACGCGAAGAGCGTAACTTGTGTGTGTCTACCACGTCACAGACGGGAGACTTATTCTTACCTTCAGAAGCATTAGAGTCTGCCACATTACAAATGGGAGACTCATTTTTATGGACTGAGCGTAAAAGTTGGTTTTTACCCACTGAGCGTAAAACCTGCTTCTTACACAGTGGGCGTGAAACCTGATTATCTTCACCGTTACAAACGGGAGATAAATTGTCACACTTTGAGTGCAACTCTGAAGTAAGGACTGCCTCGTTACAAACGGGAGCCCCTAGGACAGGAGTGGGAAGAATTCCCTTGCCACTAGCAGCAACAGAGAGATCAGAAGCTATTTTAGATTTATGAATCCAAACTTTTCGTGCTTTGCGAGATTTTTGAACATTGGAGTAGCGAGAACCACCCCCAGTTCGGAGCATTTCTTCATAGGCAGTCTGGTCGAAGTGTACAACCAGAGTCTTCTTGGTCGAACCGACCGAAACATCATCATATTGAGCAATTGCCTTCTCGTCAGAGGAGAAGGTCGTCCCCAGCAGAGTCGCCATTTTTGTTTCACTTAACAAAATGCCTGGAGAAATTGGCTTTTGAAAATAAAACGAGGAAGAGTACAAGAAGTACAAATTTGATTCTGGGAAAGTATTGCTATGGAAGTCTGATCTGTAAATGATCACTTTGTTCCTTGGACCATATGATGATGATGAAGATCGCTGCTTGAAGTTGAATAACCAGAAGAACTAAGTCACCAGAAAGGTATCGACGCACTTGGGCACTGATGGCGAGGCCGAATGCTTTCCTGCTTTGCTTCACTCTGTTCTGGAAGAAAGGTTAAAGAAGAATGCTCTCGAAAATCAAAATTTCTAAGTTCTGATCTCTGTATTCTCTCCTGTCTCTATGTGTGTGCTTTGAGAAGAATAAGTCTATTTATAGGCTTGGGCTCTTGTGCGTAAAAACTCAGCAAAAACCGCCACCCACGACCAAAGTCATCCTCTGTATATGTTGACACGTGTACCATCATTTCATTAAGAATAGGATGCATGTACACACGTTCTTCAGGATGTGTGGCATGAAAGCCATGTAGGCAAACCACGTTCCAAGATGGTCAGAAGAATAGGACGTAAAACAACCCCAATGTACTCTGAGCGTAAAGCAGTAGACTAGGCGTAAAATAGCCCTGACATAGACTTCCCGCGTAAAGTGGTTGTTAAATAACCTTGAGCGTAAAAGTAGCTTAAATAGACTGTACGCACACGTCAACTGTTGAGCGTAAAAGCTCGTATAGTCTTCATGCGTAAAAGAAGCCATAGTGTGAGCGTAAAGTAGCTCAATCCACATACTAAACGACAACATAGGTCTCTGTGTAAAAACAAATCCCTTTGAATTCTGTGATATATGCCATCATTAATATCTCCATGTCAGAGTTTGCATTAAATGCGAGACTTGACAGCTTTGTCCAGCGTAAAAGTGGCTGATCTGTCCTTGGCGTAAAAGTCATGGGCGTAGACCCGAGCGTAAAATGATATGCCTACTTTAGGCGTAAAGTGATTAGCCTTGTCTTGGGCGTAAAGTGTTTAGCCTCTCTGCGGCGTAAAGTAGATCAATTGGAGTGGAATGATCTATCACTTTGACTCTTTCTTTGAAGCACTTTTTATGCTCCTACAGACACTACTTCTGTGGTCTAACTATCTCATACAACACATCCTAGAAGTCATTATAGCTATACACCCATTAAGTACCGAATTACTCTTATTATATCTATAATTACTAAATATCTAATATAAATTTTGGAAAACAATGAAAAATACTTTAAATATCATTTGTATAGGATATTTATAAGAAAAACTCATGAACTAGTTACTAGTTCGATTGGTTCACACAACTTACCAATTTTTTGACAAAATGGATCAGCTCGATCGTAACAAAGATAGGTTTGTATATTTTAAAATAATTGATTTCAATTTCCCAGATCTAAAAATTACTCCAAGAGTCTCTTGGGTTTTTAACACCAAAAAGTTCAATAGTAAGAGAACACACAATAAAAAACATTGAGTTCCTAGCAATTGACCGATTATGGCGACTATTATAGCAATGTTTGATATCAAAACAACATGAAACTTTTCCACAAGATTATGTATAAGTAAACGGATCAAAGGAGGGTTATTTGGGTGCTTAACGATGGTCTTGGAATCATTGAATAGCTCCGCAAAGGCTTACAAACATCAACGATTTCCGACATAATGGAATCTGGACACCCTGTCGTAAAAAGGACGCCATGGGCAAACTGTTGCGAACTAGGTGCTGAAATTTTGAGAGATAATAGAGGACACATAAATATTCGCATTAGTTTTTGTTTCTCATCAACCGGACTAGAAAAATTGGATGAAACCCACTCAGAAAAACAGCATACCTGCTGTGAGGTTTCAGCCCACTTCGATCGACTTCGGGTTGCCTTCTCGACTTAGTACCGACCAAACCAAGGCTGTGCTGGCCTGAGGGCTTGTTGAGGTGCTAGGGGAAGGTCTTAGGGCTGTGTTTTATGTGGTGGAATGGTGGAAGGAGGTCTGGAGTGGCCTGAGAAATGAATAGCATGAATTTTGATTCACCCTGGACACCTCTGATGGAGGGGCTATTTTGAGAAAGATAGAGTGAGTTTTGATAGAAAGATTGTTAAGAGAAAGTGTTGAGAACAAGGAGAGGAAGAAGTGTATTGAAATTGATAGAAAAATACTTAGTGTGGAGGGAGATATGGCCAGATTGGTAGAGACTAGCTGAATTAGGATTCAGCCTAGGTAGGGGTGGATAGATGGAGGTGTAGAGGAAGATGGAGAAGGTTTTAGGAAATAGTTTGTGAGGAGAAGTTGTTTGGAAGAGGTTTAGGAAGAAGTTTTGTTCAGGTGGTTTGAGAAAATAAGTGAAGGGGTGGTCATGGGGTGGGCGTTTACTAAGGGGGAGGTGAAGAGTTGAGTTGAATTGTCATAAGTGATTGGGGTTATACGTGAGTGAGGAAGTAAAGAGGTAGGAGGTTATGGGGTGAAGGAATATGAAAAGTAAGAGGGTTATGGCTGCACATTGTGTGTTTGACCACACATGAGTCATCCATTAGGTTTTAAGTCGTGAGGTGTAGAGTTGGGTCTATTCCAAAGGGTGCAAAGCTAAAATTATTTTCTAAAAGTTTAGATGTAAGGTTTGGAGTGGTGAACCTTGGAGTTTTGTGTTTTTTAGAGAGAAAAATGGTGTATAGCGTTTTGCATGAACCATGTGAGATTGTGTAAGTGTCTAGATTGAGTCTAGACTAGGTTTGTTAAGTCAAATCGGTAGCTCATTAGGACTAGAGATTGTGTCATTGGGATTTTCAATAAATAAAAAGTATGTAGAAGTCTAATTAGGTGTGACACAAATGTTATGGATATTGTAAGCTTAATATAATGTCATGGCCATATAATGATTGCAAGGAACAGGTCGAAGTTGTGTCTCAAATGTTTGATTGCAACGGACATAGATGCAAAGCTTAGGTTTGAGGTAGAAATTATGCACGAATGTTATGCAATTAAAAATAGTACACAAAGAGATGTGTCTGAGTGGGACATACCAAAATGAAGGTAGACTCGTCTAGAACACGAATATGGATTGTTCGAAGAATTGGCCAATGTTGTGCTTCAAAAATCAAAGCTACGACAAAGTGTATTTATAAATTTTAAAATATAAGTATAAATTATTAAAATAGTTAATTAAAAATAAATTAAATTAATGCTAAAATTCAGAGTGCTTACATATGCAGGTCTATTTTTGCAAAATTGTGCGAACTTGCAATATTACCTATATTAGTCATACTACTACTGCGAGGCTGCGACTAGGCAGTGCTCATTCACAATAAGGATTTATTTGATTTTTAGAAGAATGACTTGGATTAGACATGTAATAGGAATCTCTTATTCAATTTGACTGTTGGGTAGTTAAGGTTGATGCATAGGCCATGTGATTTAGGTAGGGATTTATTGAATTTTAAACCCTATTAGATAACTTGAAGAATTTTTATAGAAGGATATTCTATTGTTTTTGATACGATGGCAGGATCAAAGGTGGGTAGACTATTCGTCTGGTAAATTAGGCATTTCTAGGATTCAATTCCTAGCCTTGATAATTTATTCAAATTATCTTTTCTGCCCTCTCTAAACATCATCATCATATCGTAAGTACGTATTACTTATTTTCATTGCACAAGTAGTTGTTTTTCTAAGAGTCAATATTTTATTTCCTTTTATTGAGTTTGAGCCCAACCAATTATATTACCTTTTATTAATTCTACACTTGAAGGACAAATACCTCCACTTTTTCTATCATGATCAACTTATTTAAATTTCTAGAAACTCTTTCAAAAATTCTTATAGATATAGTTGGAATAATATTCGGTGACGAACATTAGCAAAGTAGATCGGCACTGCAGCCATTTGTTTGAATAATAGAGGCTGCGGGTTCACTGTAGCCAGCAGCGCACTAGCGAGACATGACCCCTAAGTTGAAGCAATTTTAGGTATGCGTATATTTTTGGATATTATTTAACTAAGTCGTAAATTGCATTATTTGATCTTTTTAGTCATTATGTTAATATTGGAAATAGTTGATAGAGTATTCGATACCATATCATTATTTGATTCATGAAACCAAGAGTTTACTACAAGCCAGATGTATACTGGCGGGGCATAGATTCTCGATAGAATGAATTCAGATATACATACGTTTTTCAGATACTATAGAGACTATATCTCCTTTTGACATATGACTATTGATTTTCATGGTCCGCAAATTATATACTCTCACTTCAATTTGATTTGGTATAGTATTTCTTATAATTTTTTCTTTCTACTTGTTCTATTCTCAAATCGTCATTTGATTTTCTTCTAATAATCATTTGAAAACCTATTTATAGCTTTTTTCCATTCCACTAGATTCATAATCATTTCTAGATTTTGATTCTATGATCGTGACTAAATGATTTTGGTTAAACAGTTAATTATGCCGAAATGATCGACACTACACCAAAAAAGGTATTTAGGAACATTTTTATATGTTCTAATATTTTTAGGAACATATCTTAACCGTTCCTAAAAGTAGCGTTGCAATATTTGGAACGGTTAAAGACTGTTCCTAAACTTGGTCTGGAACAGTTCTTAGACGTTCCTAAAGTTTATTTTGGAACACACGTAAGTCATTACTAAATTGTTGTTGGAACATCTGTGAAATGTTCCTAACATTAGATTTGGAAACACATGCAATGCGTTCCTAGAATATGTTTTTGGAACATCTGTAAAACATTTCTAAATGTCATTTAGAAACGTTTTAATTCCATTACTAAATGTAATTTCTAATGCTTGTTACATTGCTCGAAACACATTATTAATGTGCATGTATTTTTTTATTTCAATTTTAGAGGCAATTTTTATTTTGAACCGCAAATCTGATGACTCATAATCTAACCATTAGAACACACATAATAAGTGGTACAATTTTTTTTTACACATTTCTTGAATCAACATCCAAGAGGTCCAATAAAATAGTCAAAGCTATCAAGTTAATATACAATTAATAATATGTCCCAAAAGTTGATCTTTATCAAAATTCATCGAATACAAGTAAATGTTACAAACAATATACAAAATGTATCTCGACCATAAAAGATAATTTCTTTACAAAATTTATCTCTCTGGAAGATGATCCCAAAAAGTTAATCTCCAATCGAATGATAGAGATCTAAATAGCGGCAACTAGCAACACCTGCATTCAACATTATGAAACAAGTTTAAGTTAAAATAAAAATGGAGAAATCAATAAAAAAAGAAAATATGATATGAATCCAGACATGGGAATAACTTTTATCACATTATTCAAGACCTCATGAATTATTTCATTTACTGATAAAAATATTACAATTATGATTTCATTCTACTTGTAATAGCAATTGATTAATGATAAATAACTATTACATATATACATAGATAAATAAGTACGTAACTAGCCCATGTGGGTACAAATATGAGATTTCCATCAAATGTATATGAAGACCACATGTTGCTAGCTTTGGGAACTAGTAGAATCATATACAAGAAATATATACTTTATGTACTGGTTATCAGTTGAGTGGAGAAGATGACATAATTGTTGTCTATAGGAACAAAGTTCCTACCAATATTGTACTACAATACATCATCGACGCAGTTTCCACATATAGGAACCTTAGTTTCATGTAGCAATGGAGAAAGGGGAGCCTCATCATAGACATATGTCCAGGGAATGGGGTCTTGGCAGAAGAACTTTTTTTGAGAGGTACTAAAGAGAGAACAACAAAGACACTCAAACACACAACATAGTTTGGTATGTAACCATATTATCAGGCTTTAGTTTGTTATGTAAGTTGAGAAAAACTGAGTTCAAATTGATATCAATTGTCAGGATTTAGTTTGTTATGCAAACCATATTATCCCAGGCATCTCTGGACATGGTTAATCTAAACCATATGTTCTCAAAGCTGCCCAGAATTAATAGCCAAACCACCACACCAGGTATTGGAATGTATCCCATGCAACTCTAGGTATTGGAATATATCCCAGGCATTTTCTTTGGAGACTATAATGAAGCAGACTTCAAGCTAGGTATCCACCACAAAAATCCTATCTCGATTCCCCATGTCACCACATAGGATATCAACCCCAACATCAATAAAATAAATAAAGCCTAGCAGGTACAAAACATAGGGAGGTACCAGTTCCTCCAAAGGAATTGTTGATTAATTATACTAGTATGGAACATCGTGGGTGTAACCAATCGAGGAGATATTTGAAATCTCTCTTAGGAAGCACAAAATGGAGCTACTAGTCATTTCGGAGAAAAAGTTAATGGGTGTAGAGCTTTATCTACTGGCAAAATTCCTAGGTCCTGCAAATTACCTTCACACTAACCCAGTTAACAAACACATATGGATATGCAGACTGATACTATCTAATAAAGCCGATTCTAAGCTAGATATTTTGTGAAAAAAATAGTATAAAGCCAAAATTATAATCAAGATATAAAAGAGGACTTACTATAGCACCACGTATGTGGCGAAGGACTTGTTCCATGTAAGGAAATCACCAACCCCAACATCTCCAATTTTCTTTGATTCGAAATTTTTAACAGCCTAGTAAATCTTTGCAAAAAACACCATTTGTGTAACCATGGACACCTTCAATTCATACGGTTCCAAGACAACTAGGACATATACCCTGAAATACTGATCTACTACTTCCTTCGTAACTGCAAGACAATTGCCATCAACTTCTTCTTGTCAGTCAAGAGCCTCATCTAGGAGTTATATAATTATATGATCCTAGTATTTTAGCAATATGCTAGTCTAAAAACAAAATGACCAGCAATAACAAGTATCATAAAAATATTATATTATTTAAAAGGGAATGCAGTTTATACAGAAAAAATGGACATAACAAAACATATCCATCCAGGTCATAATAGTACAAAAAGGACATATTTATGTTATTATTGCGATGACAATCCTTAGTTTTGATATTTTTACGAAGGGTCGTGCTCACATATAAGATGCAAAACAAATGACATTGTGTGTCGACTATAGATGTCTTCTTCGGATTAAACAATTTTCATTTTTATATAAAACAAGTTGTGCATTTGTCTAAGTGATATGGGGGTTTGCCTGAGATACAAAACACATGAATGATGCCAAACTAAAATAAATAATGTTTAGAGTTAGATTGAAATATGTATATTAAACATATGTAACAATAAAATAAATAACCAACACAATTTACTTGTATTTAGGCATGTGGTCCCAAAATAGTATATAATCACAGTAACTACTTAAAAGGAGATGTTGTGAATGCATGCATTAACAAATTAGTTGCTTTGTGGTATCGAATTATTAGAGCCACGGTACAAGTCATGATGTTCTTGGTATAGAGATAAAGGAAAAAGGTATAACAAAGATAAAGTGTAAGATAACCAATCTAATCACGTCTAGATCTTGATTGGCGTGATATATAGGCTCTATACAAGGTTTAACACTCAAATCAGTTGTGATTATGCATTTCCTTTAAATATATGCAAGCCCAACCTTTCTAGGGTCTGGTTTTGGTATCTTATGGTACAAGTTATTTATGTTCCTATATGGTATGACTTCATTGCATTTTTCCTTATCCTTCCATAATTTCTTAACAATATAGCTATAATTTATCATATAAAGTTATCATATGGTTAATGCATGCTTGAATCTTCTAATTGAATTTGACCGATTTTATGGATCAGACTAAATAGTAATATTTGTATACTCTTGGAGATTGTCTTTATGAATCATCTTTTTCCAGCTTGTTATGGAAGGCCTGACCGACATATGACCTGACCGATATATTATTCATAATATTTATAATTTCTTGTAATTTCAGATCGAAAATGCTCAAAGTCGATCAGCTATAGCTAATTTGTATCTGTATTGACCAATTTGAGCAATAAGCTAAAATCGTCATCTACCAATACTTATGGTATCAGACTAATATTCCAATCAATTCTAGTAAAACTTCCAAAATTGGTGGTACCTATACTAATAGACAGACATATAAGCATATCATGTATTTAAACCTTGGCAACTTATCAAAATATAACTATAAGCTAATATTCTAATCAATACCATCTAAGTTCCTCTCTCTCCTCAATTGACTATCCTATGCACTTATCACTTATCAGTAATAACTACAAGCTAATCATGAAACTAGATTAGT
>JANAVB010017663.1:0-28694 GCA_029216955.1 Iris pallida
AAGCGTGCTCTACGCCAATGAGCTTCTTCCTGTGCCTGCACATGAAAACTGTGTGGGTGTCAATACTCACTGTATCGTGGAGTGAGCTCCTCACCCACCCATATAAAACCAACACATTCATTTCTTGTGCAACATAATTTCTTATTGATTGTCTTTATTCTTGCCCTAGGATCGATTTTAGGACATAGACCCTGGCCTATTTGTGCCTCTAGACCGTCATCGTACTATCGCACCGATAGCTTCCTCATCCTTGCCTCTAAAACCATTATTTGCTTGCAACATCAACGTGCCGACTCGTGCTTGTCTTATGGCCTATACTTTGGGACACAACAACATGATTGGTGTTATCAACTTGGTTCGTGCTTCAACATCGAGGCCGTGTCTTGCAACGTAGCATGACCCTAACCAGGACTTGCCTAACGGCCCTTCTGACTTAACTCGGGACGACTCAATCCTGACTTACGCAACTCTATGTCATCGACTTAATACTCAACGTCACATTCATGCTGAAGCATGTGTCCTTGCTATAGCCAAATCTTAGGCCTCTTAAGACTTATGATGCAATCGTGCATACCATCTTTATTTCATTCGTGCTATGCTTGCTCTTTCTTTGATTCAACTGACACCGTGCATGTGGATTGCCGCTCAGCACATCAACTTGACTATATGAAAGGTCACTGGCAATCCAAGCCATCTTGGACATATAGATGGTGCAAGACGAAGCCCTTGCAGCTAAGGGTAGCCAGCCCTGCTCAAGTCCTCGAATCACCGGCGGTGTGTTCTTGCCTAACTACCTTGCTTCCCTCCTAGGTCGATACGGTCCTGTGGCCCCAGGTTTCTGAATCGAGGGCGCAAAATCATGTCGACAAGTTGTCCATAACCACGCACCTATAAGAACTCCTAGACTGAACATAAATGCATGGCCTAACCGTCATAACTTAGATTCCTTAGCTTTACTTTTTTACTTATTATACTTTTTTTGCAGAGCCAAAACCAGGGTTGCCTCAGTGACTGACCTACAGTCCCGACATTTTTCCTTCTCGATGACTGACCTACAGTCCCGACTCTTGATGACTGACCTACAGTCCCGACTTGTTTCCTTCTCGGCGACTGACCTACAGTCCCGACTCTCGACAACTGACCTACAGTTCTAACATATTTTTAGTGTTTCCATACTCTTATTGACTTAACTCATGAATGGCTAATTCATAGCCTTCAAGCATAACTTGTACAAAATGTGTTCTTTATGTGCCAATAGACCGTGGCTAACTTTCCACTAAACCAACCGTGACTCGTGCCTTAAACCGACTTACGTTCTGTGCAACACTATCGCCCAAGTCATACTTTATACGACGAGCCTTGAGATTATGGGACTAAGTGACTGACAACCGCAGAAAAAATAGGACAGTGCTTAGAATGACTTCGATTGACCAGCATAACTTGCCTAACTTAATTAGGCAACAACTTGACGAGCAAAAGATGCATTATGCTTTGCCTCGCGGGAACGTGCCGTGCACGCATTCGACTTGAACAACCAAGTTATTTGGGTGCCTAGACTTATGCCACAAGCTATGCAATGCAGCTTAACCCGTGGGGCGAGCAAAGGCTATGCCAAGCCTCAGACGATGGGACCGTGCATGCTTTATCTAGCATTCATGCGGGCGACGCCTATGACTTAGGCTAAGTTCTTAACTTTGTGGTAAGTTAGACCAACTTCCCTTCTTCCAAGTCACGGGACGAAGGATCGAGTGTCATTTTGAAAGCACGCCGTACAATACTTCTAAGCCGACCGTGGGATCATTTCCATGTTCTAACTCAACCTGACCCGACTTGGGATTATTTCCTTAGCTATGTGGATTTGCCTCTTTTATTATCAAGCCTACTTGTGCATTTGAAAACTTTCGTTTCATTAGAGTGAAGGCCATGCTGAGGCAAGTTCACCGAAGACACCCACCTGAGCGAGGAGTCGTCTCGACCGAGCGGGTCTTCGAGCAGCCGTTGCATGTCTAAGTTCGATCGCCGTTGGCTTTTTGATTCCTCCGATTGAGCTGAATGGGATGGAGCATTGCAACAGGTGGCCATCGGCGATCAATTTTTGGGGCTGGCGGCTGTTATGGATTCCACCAACTCTTGACTGCTAGCCATAGAGCAGACACTTCCTAGTCGTGCGTCGGCATCCACACCGACTGTATTGGTTCTACTGCCTCCTCCTCCTCCTATTGATGAGTCATCACCGGTGACACTGACACCAGCACAGTAGAGGTTCATGTTGTCCCAGATGTAGGGATTGCCTCCTCCTTCTTCTGACTAGGTATAGTCTATAATGCCCCGCTCTGCACGGCGTATTACGCTGAGGCATTGACTCAAAGAGCCGTGTTGACCGAATGAAATATATCGATGTGAATCGATACGAGAGTTATGTTGTCCCGAGCAATGCATCGAACTAAGTCGATACGAAGAGTTGTCTTGTCCCAAAGAATGCATCGAGTTGAATCGATGTGAAGCGCCACATTGCCCCGAAGGACAAGTGCGTTGAGACGGCTCGAAGATTCTAAGAAATCGAATCGACCAAGGCGCAAGTCTGAATCGATGCAAGTATTGATTCTAGTTGGTTTCATATGCAGGTTATACGTTTACGCTAAAATATTGGAGGTCGACATTCTGCCTTATTCAGTAAGGGGTCCGCGAAACTAAATCATCGCCTCGCAATGGGCTGAGACTTGGACACGATAAGCCAAATCGGACGTATAATTCAACGAAGCACGAAGTGCTCGAATGGCTAAGTCAGAAGAGTGGTCGTGCAACGAAGTTATGAAATCGAGCCGCATCGGCTCGACGAAACGACAAGGTGTATCGACTCAAGGTGGGTGGATTGACTCTTCTTTTTACTCCTTCATGGCTAAGTCAAATTGTATCATTGTATGCTAAGTTAACCTATCGATGCCACGGGCGTGGTCCGATCGAAAAATAAATCATAGTGTGTGTCGAACACTAGTTAGAACAATTGAAATGAAACATGCATCAATGCACGAGTCGCTATGGAATATTGGATATCGTAAAGGCGAGCGCCTCGGTGTGCAAGCCGAAAGAAAATGGGATAACTGTATTCGGCGAGTGCCCAAGTGCACGAACCATTCCGTGCCTTCGCGCACGAGTTAGAAATGCTAGCACATTAAAAGATAATAGGCGAGAACCCTAGCGTGCAAGCCCCGAACATTGAACACTAAGTCATAGAACATGGAAATACAGTCGAAACGTGCCTACGAGCACGAGATCATAAAAGATGGCTTCGTTGCGAAAGAATACAGTTGTGGCATGAATGTGGCAGAACTGTCGGATATGATATGATGCCTCGAAAGGTGTTCGGGACCTTCGGGTCGTTCGGTTGACGAATATTGAGTTGAGGCAAGATGCTATTGAACATTGAAACGAAGTATAAAATGTAAGAACATATAAAGTTAATGGAAGAAATACGAGATGATAAAGTCTGAGTCTCGGACTCAAGACTATGTTTGGTTGTTTGATAACGTTTAAGTCTCGTACTCAAGACTATGTTGGTTGATTGAAAATAGGGCGTTGCATGGTAGAATGGACTTGAGATAATTGTGATATCTTCCATGCACGGAATGTTCCCTCCGAACGGGTGCACCGGGGCACCGGGACCGTTCGGCCTAGGTGGGATATAATCTTTGATTGTCGCACAACTGTGAAGTCCGATTAGCACTCGGTTGTAGATGTGAAAAGCCGCAAATAATGGTATACATCGGTAAGTTTCGGTTGTTTAGGATAGCGACCCAACCTGTGAAACGTCGGGCTACCCAAATTCGATAAAGAAAAGAATGAGAGAAAAGAAAGTAAGGAAAATAAAAGAGAAACTCCTTTAGTCCATTGCTGTGCGGATACGCCAACGACCATCATATAGTTAAGGAACGATGGGTTGAAAGATATAGTTAAGGAACGATGGGTTGAAAGATATAGTTAAGGAACGATGGGTTGAAAGTGTAGGCACGTATGTGTCCCGCACACGTAGATCCTGCTTAGAGATGCACTTATAACATGATAGGGAAGGAATGGGGCATATTCACCTTACGTCGGTGCAAGGGCGAGTGCGTCCATGATGGTAAGCCACGAATCAAATACGAGATTGCTTGTGTGCTTGCCTATTCAATTCGAATAACATGCTTGCCATGATAACATGTTTTACGCTTTCGAATATGCCATAAAATCGACCCTAAGGAGAATATAGCAAGATCATAAGCTAAGTTGCATGATTCAACATAAATACTACAATGTCGGCTTAGAAAGAAGGTCTTTACATCAGTACATACGAGGATGAACGTACTGATCCCCTACCATCTTTCATGCAGGGTACAGGGAATGGATGGCTTGCGGCGAAGCTTCGTTTGAATGCGTTGAGGCTTGGAATGCCAATTGAAGCGTGCGATCGCATTGACGTTCGAACTTTTAACAGGATTGATGCGGCCGAGATATAGAAGGCATGATGTATGGAATGCTAAAATCCTTTATGGGCAAGAGAGAACCTGAGTGTTGTAGCCACCCTGGCAAATTTAGTTGGGCTATTGAAAGCCTTTGTAATCTCCGTTCGAATATCAATAAAGAGAATTGTTTCGTATACTCTGTTTTCCTTTCGTTGCTAATATCAATTCAAAGATAACCATTTGAGAACTTGTCATCTTGTCTTGCATGAGCGCAACTCCAGGCACGTGCAGCATCACGCCCCCCTGCGAGGATGATGATTCGGGTGATTTCGGGTCGGGGCGTGACAAATTAGTATCAGAGCTCTAGGCTCAATTTCCTCTGGACACTTGCTTCAGTACAATTCTAAAAGTTATCCACTACCAATCGAATCACTATTGACTCTATTCGATGCCACACAGGATGTTCTATACAATAAGTCTAATACAAATCTTGTAATTTTGCTGCATATGTTTTGGAAATTATATGATGTTTGCTAAGAAAGTCACGAAGGGTTTATTGTATTAAGTACAACGAGCCGTGAAATGTTAGTTGCTGCAAGTGCAACAAATTATGAAATGTGATTTGAGATGTTGTTGCAATGTAACATGTTGAATGAGAAATAAAATTATTTATGATGTGCAATGGGTTGTGAGTATTGGTTGCACCAAATGTGCAAACTTAAATAATGCGTTGCAATGAAAGTGATAAGTCAATATCGAATGTGTTGAACGGATTTGAGCATTGACTTTGAAAGTCGGAAATAAATCGTTGCACGATGTACAACACATGTCGGAAGTAAACTGTTGCACGTGGTGCAACGCATATCAAAGTAATCGTTGCACGGAGTGCAAAGGAGATTGAAAATAAATCGTTGCACAAGTTGCAATGGAAGGAACTGAAATCATAAATCGATAGAATGAATCGTTCGGTTGCACACCGAACTTGTGTTGGCAAATGAAAACATTGGCCGAGTTGTGTCGAATTTTGATTTAATCAAAGTTACGGTTGTGATCAAGCACGATTACTGCAGAAATCGTGAGTCAGAAGAGATTGTTGGTTCATACCGAGTATGTTGTGAGGGAAATGACTTGATTTCCGAGTGGTATATTCCATACCACATATGCGATAAATGACTCAATTGTGCGATGAATTTCATCGACGTGTTGTGGGAATTGCGGAAGGTTTGTCTGCAATGGACGGTAGAGTACCGAGACTCGATTGGAAATTTGTATGACGGTATGTTGATGCAAGTGTTCTTCGAAAATTGTTTGGGACGATAAGGCAAGACTCGTAACAATGAATGATACGTCGGACGGAAATTAAAAGTCGGTCGGACGACCGAGACTAGCGGAACGATTATGCCTTGAAGCAATAATCGGATCGATGGGAAAGGAAAAAAACTTGAACTTATAAACGAGTCGCACGACTTGCGATCTCGATAGAAATATTGGGCGAGGCAAATTGAATCGCACGACTTGCGATCTTGACAGAAATGTTGGACGAGGCGAGTTATAATCGAATCGTACGATATGCGACTTCGGTAAAGAGTTGGTTGATATGTGTTAATAGTGCCTAAGAAATAGTTGGTTACGTTATGGCGAAACTCATTTGAGTACGACTGAAACACACAAAACCTTAGAGGGCGTGATCGTATAACTCGAGGGTTCGATGTTGGATAATCGGTAACTCAGTTACGCGATCAAAGCATAACAGAATGCAACGAATCGAGAAATGATTTAAGACGTACAAAAATGTTTGTGGATAACTTGGACGTATACAATACAAGTGGTCGTCGTTGAAACAGAATCAATGTTGACCCTTACATTATCTAAACTGATACGACGTATCGAGATCGATACGTAAGGAAACGTAATAACGATGTGAGAATACAAAATAAAGTGTGCCTCGCGCTATCAAAATTTTGTAAATAACAATATGAGAATGAACGAACTGGTTGATCATGAACTTTGTGATTGATCAAGACGAGACTATAAGTCATCGACGATTGCTCGATGCGTATAGCATCTCATGTGTCGACCCGCAAATAAGATAGACTCGAACTCAATACGATTAGATATGTCGTGAATAGCAGAATCATCGACGGTAGTACATGACTTTACTCGGAGGATAGTTGCGCATCAGTTGCGCCGATAGAAATAGTTTTGTCCGAAATAGGATAGTCGCATAGAAGTCGTCGGAACGTGTTTTGGCTCCAAAATAAGATATAGCATGGTTTGTAGTAAACCGTCCTTCGTTAATGATCCATAATTATCGAGCGTAGCTTCGGGGCTGCTGACCCTAGAAGACTTGACTGCCAAATCAATTGAATGTTGCAGACCGTAAGATGACCCATGCGATATCACATATGAGATTGTATCGATAACAAATATAACATGGTGCATGTTGACGATAAGTCTAGGCGATCAAAAATTGTTGGAACAGCTTTCGATTGAGAATGATATAGTTAGATTTGAGTATTCATCAGATGAATACTTGAATGGTTATGTTGATCGGCGATCGAACAAGAAATTCACCAACGAACTTGGTGATTCGGATAGGCGATTGCGAGAATCGTGTTATGCACGAGAGAGAACGATAAGTGAATGACTTACGAGTCATGTCGTTAGATTCAAATTTACCATGCAATTGAGCTTGCATGAATCGAACTTATATTCGATGTTACGAGACGGATAAGTTGGGAATTTGGCTAGTGAATTCCTACTCGTTAGGAAATCGGATGTAAGATGCATCGTAGAGACTTTGAGTCAAAGCAATTGTTGCCTTGAGCACCGTCGCCTTGCTATAAACTGTTGTGTCCGATGGATTGTGGCCTTTGAGCAATATCAATTTAAAGTTGAGTCGGGAGAATTTAAGCACGGTGTCTAGGTAAGGTAACCTAGTGGGCGTAGTCCCGAATGTTGAAAAGGAAATCGTATCGAGATAAGTTTTATAGCCAGACTTCGGAAATAGTTGGGTGGCGACTTCGAACGCAAGGCGATGCGAAGGATCGTTGCGATCGGATGTGCGACGGCTTGATGCGACGCATAGAATTGATAGTCCCAATAAAACTTACGAAGTGAGAAATACGATTTTTGAATCGCATCGTGTGCCTTGACTTTTGTTGGATGATTGCGTGTGCATCAATATGCATATGCAATAGAATTTCGAGAACAAGCACTAGAGCCCAAGTCCGATCGAGAGTACGAGATGGCGAGCATAGGATTGAAATTACCTGTTAGCTTTGTTCCAATTAGCTACCACTAGACTTGGTCAAAATATATATATCTTTGGGACGCCTTGAATATAGGTATGGATCAAAATCGAGTTATATAGAAATTCAAATCGAACTACAGGAAAGACTTTGAAATGTTAATGAAAAGCTTGCAAGATAGTGTGAAACTGAACAACATTGGTGGAACGAGATCGTGAAACGATCTATAAGATACTTAATTGGAGTGTTAGTTTTGGTTCAAGGACGAACCTTATTTTGAGTGGTATATTCTGTAATGCCCTGCTCTGCACGGCGCATTACGCTGAGGCGTTGACTGAAAGAGTCGCGTTGACCGAATAAAATGTATCGATATAAATCGATACAAGAGTTACGTTGTCCCGAGCAATGCATCGAACTAAGTCGATGCGAAGAGTTGCCTTGTCCCAAAGAATGCATCGAGTTGAATCGATGCGAAATACCGCATTGCCCCGAAGGATAAGTGCGTTGAGACGGCTCCAAGATTCTAAGAAATTGAATCGACCAAGGCACAAGTCTGAATCGATGCAAGTATTGATTTTAGTTGGTTTCATGTGTAGGCTATACGTTTACGCTAAAATATTAGAGGTCGACATTCTACCTTATTCAGTAAGGGTCTACGAAACCAAATCGTCGCCTCGCAACGGGCTGAGACTTGGACACGGTAAGCCAAATCAGACGTATAATTCAATGAAACATGAAGTGCTCGAATGGCTAAATCAGGAGAGTGGCCGTGCAACAAAATTATAAAATCGAGCCATATCGGCCCAATAAAACGACAAGGTGTATCGACTCAAGGGAGGAGGATTAACTCTTCTTTTTACTCCTTTATGCCTAAGTCAAATTGTATTTGTATGCTAAGTTAACCTATCGAAGCAATAGGCATGGTCCGATCGGAAAATAAATCATAGTGTGTGTCGAACACTAGTTAGAACAATTGTAATGAAACGTGTATCAAATGCACAAGTCGCTATAGAACATTGGATATCGCAAAGGTGAGCGCCTCGGTGTGCAGGCCGCAAGAACATGGGATAACTGTATTCGGCGGACGCCTTAGTGCACGAACTATTCCGTGCCTTCGTGTACGAGTTAGAGAGGCTAGCACATTGAAAGACAATAGGCGAGCACCCTAGCGTGCAAGCCTCGAACATTATACACTAAGTCATAGAACATGGAAATACGGTCGAAAGATGCTTACGTGCACGAGGTCATAAAAGATGGCTTCGTTGCGAAAGATAACAGTTGTGGCATGAATGTGGCGGAACTGTCGGATATGACATGATGCCTCGAAAGGTGTTCGGGACCTTCGGGTCGTTCGGTTGACGAACATTGAGTTGAGGCATGATGCCATTGAATATTAAAATGAAGTATGAAATATAAGAACATAGAAAGTTAATAGAAGAAATACGAGATGATAAAGTCTGAGTCTCGGACTCAAGACTATGTTTGGTTGTTTTATAAAGTCTGAGTCTTGTGCTCAAGACTATATTGGTTGATTGAAAATAGGGCATTGCATGGTTGAATAGACTTGAGATAATTGTGATATCTTCCATGCACAGAATGTTCCCTCCGAACGGGTGCACCGGGGCACCGGGACCGTTCGGCCTAGGAGGGATATAATCTTTGATAGATGCACATCTGTGAAGTCCGATTAGCACTCGGTTGTAGATGTGAAAAGCCAAAAATGATGTATGCAGCGGGTATGCAGCGGTAAGTTTCGGTTGTTTGGGATAGAGATCCAACCCGTAAAACGCCGGGCTACCCAAATTCGAGAAAGAAAAGAAGGAGAGAAAAAAAAGTAAGGAAAATAAAAGAGGAACTCTTTTTGTCTATTCCGGTGTAGATACGCCAACAACCATCATATAGTTACGAAATAATGGGTTGAATGTGTAGGCACGTATGTGTCCCGCACACATAGATCCTGCTTGGAGATGCACTTATAATATGACAGGGAAGGAATGGGGCGTATTCACCTTGCGTCGGTGCAAGGGCGAGTGCGTCTATGATGGTAAGCTACGAATCAAACACGAGATTGCTTGTCTGCTTGTCTATTCAATTCGAATAACATTCTTGCCATGATAACATGTTTTACGCTTTCTAATATGCCATGAAATTGACCCTAAGGAGAATATAGCAAGATCATAAGCTACGTTGCAAGATTCAACATAAATACTACAATGTCGGGTTAGAAAGAAGGTCTTTGCATCAGTACATACGAGGACGAATGTACTGATCCCCAACAAGCTTTTATGCAGGGTACAGGGAATGGATGGCTCGTGGCGAAGCTTCGCTTGAATGCGTTGAGGCTTGGAATGCCAAAGCGTATTGAAGCGTGCGATCGCATTGACGCTCGGACTTGCAACAAGATTGATGCGGCCGAGATATAGAAGGCATGATGTATGGAACAATGAAATCCTTTGTAGGCAAGAGAGAACCTGAGTGTTGTAGCCAACCTGGCAAATTTATTTTGGCGATTGGAAGCCTTTGTAATCTCCGTTCGAATATCAATAAAGAGAATTGTTTCGTATACTCTATTTTCCTTTCGTTGCTAATATCAATTCAAAGATAACCATTTGAGAACTTGTCATCTTGCCTTGCACGAGTGCAACTCTAGGCTCGTGCAACATCATGCCCCCTGTGAGGATGATGATTCAGGTGATTTTAGGTCGGGGCGTGACATAGTCCTTCATTGGACTTATTTTCATATGTTGTGTTGTTTGTTGACCCATTATTGGGATTTTTTTCATTTAGTGACTGTGTTATGTTGACTCTGTTGAAACATTATTGGACAAACTATTTTTATAGCCGTTTGGTAGTAGATTTGTTTCCACCCGACTATTTTATATCTTTCTTGTTTGATTCTACTTGTTTGATTATTGGTAGTGTCTTTTTATTATTTGTCTAATTATGTTTGTTTATCGGTGTTGAGTTTTCTAGTGAAGGGGTCGGCGAACCCAGAGAATTCTATGGAGGGTTGCTCCGGGTCTATTATTTGCAAACTATCATTTAAAATGCAGGTAGATTCTGGATGGAAAAGCAAACATAATCATTTTTTTTAATTATTTTTTGAAAGTTAGCGACACTTAACGACATTTCCGACGAATAGTAATGCAATTGTACGTCGCTAACGTGTATCAAGACGTCGCTAACCTAAAAAGCAAACGCCGTTATTCTTCTTTTTCCTCCCCCTAACGAGGAGGTCGAGCCCACGGCAGCCTTCGTGACCTCCCCTGCAATGGTCGTCGCAGCAGTCTCTCCCGCGATAGCCCCCGCGGCCTCTCAGGTGGCATCCCCCGTGGAAGCCCCTATGGCTCCCTCCACGACAGCCTTGCTGCCTCCCACTAGGCCTCCCTCCGGCAGTCTTGCGGCATCCTCCGTGCAGGAGATCGAGCTGACCAGGTCCGTACAGCCTCTGGCCGACTTTATCAAGCTTACCGCCTTACATCGCTACCCTCTCCTTCGAGTTGGGGCCACAATCACTGTCGATGAGGCCTGTTTCACATTGCCTCCTCTCCGTCCTCATCCTTGTCCTTAATCGACGGAGCCATCGCTGCCTCTACTGTCAGCATGCTAAGCCTTGTCTAACGGCCAGATCATGACCGTCTCTCTTGCTGAGCTTCCAAGGAATCGAAGTTCTTTTATTAAAGAGTCTCGGGGAACCCATCCTCGCTCTGCAACAAAAAAAGCTTCCTCTTCCCATCGTCTTCATCAACTAATGCCATCGAAGCCCTTCCCCTCTCTAGCTTCTGTCCAACCCCTTGTCAAAGTTGACACAGTTTTGTGTTTCTGTATCGCTGACCCGGTATAATCTACTCCTTCTCGATTCTTCATATATGATTATACATTTTGTATATTTATTATTTGTTTGGATTATTCCAAGGTTTTCGTAGATACACCATTGGTCGTGTGGAACGTGGAGCGAATTGGAGTCTCTTGACTAAAGACGTGTTTTCATTAAACTAAATTTATTAAGTCTCGTTTCTACTTACATTGAATCTATTTCATACATATACCTTGTTATAGCTTGCTCTTCTTATGTTTATATTGTTAATAAGGACAATTATATTTATATACATTTGTGTTTGATGTACCGTTATGTGTGTGGCTTCCTTTGGACCCTCGCTCTTTTCGAATTGACGGGCTGGATTTGTGTATCCAGGTTTTGGGAAAGCGAGTGACATAGGATTGAGGATTTTTTGCTTCGACGACAAAGAGGAGTCAGGTTGAGGCGCCAATACCTGAGCAACCTTGGGTACCCTCACCTTATATCACATATCTTTATCTTTCCCATTTTCTTGTAGTACATTCTTCATGAGGAGCGACATGTGCTACCCATGCTATTTCTACTCTTATGAGTTTAGTTTTGTATATTCATGTCCTTTATGTTTCAAACATATGCGAACATAGATGCTATCGGGTAGCCAATTTTAGTATTTTATAATCTTTTTTGCTTTCATTGTTCTTGTGGATTGAGATACAATAATAGGCCAACCATAGATTATGCATGCTAGAATACCCAACTACAGACATCTTATATGTATATATATCGTTGGGCAAGAGTCCACGATAGACGTAGTTGGCCATTATTACATGGCTTCGTCCCTATGTATTTTGGGACTGGGGCGTGACATGGTTTTAGTGGTGGCCCATGCAGGTCTCGTTTTGAGATTTGTTGGGTGTTAGGATCTCAATCCATGTCTGAATTTGGAAACTTTCTTTGAAATATCTTGTCCGTTCTTGGTTTCCACAAATCTCTTTCACTCATCGCCTAACGATGAATTATTATAATTATTTTTGATATTTCTCATCTCTTTCTTGTTCAGATTGATGGATGCTCGTGTCCCAACAACTACACACACGCAGGCTTAGACATATACAGGATCATCACAAGCAGCTGCACCAACCCAACAAGCCACTGAAGGCAATTTGATGGATACGATGACGATGATGCAAAGAATGATGGAGATGCAACAATGATATATTGACCTGCTACAACAAGGAATAGAGAATTTCCGGATGACGTCTCTAGCAGCAATCGAGAGGATGGCCCAATGCCAGCATCCCAGTAGTGTTTTAATCTTCCAACAATTGGACCCGCCTACCTTCGACGGTACTGAGGATGCACTTGCAGCAGACCGTTGGATTCAGGATATGGAGATCCTATTAGAGGTAGCTTAGATACCCCCAGAGGAGCGTGTTTTAGTGGTTCCCATTCAGCTTAAGGATATAGTGTATGATTGGTGGAGCACAACACAACAGGGACTCACCCCACCTATTACTTGGGATACTTTTATGGAGAAGTTCAAGAGGAAATTCTTCTCCTCCACAGCCAGACGTGTGCTTTGGAAATAATTCATCAACCTACAGCAGGGCGACCGTACTGTTGGAGAGTATACATCAGAGTTTTGTCGACTAAGTAAATTTGCACCTTCCATATTAGCGATAGAGGTAGACCGAGCAGAGCATTTTGAGGACGGACTTAGTTTGGAGCTTCGATCGTATATATCTTGTGAGCAAATAACTAATTTTGAAGTCGTGTTGGACGCGACTGAAAACCAAGAGAACATATTAAGAAAGACAAGAGCCGAAGAGGAACAAAAGCGACTTTCTGGAGGATTATCCCTACTTCCGGTAGCACAGACCACCATAACACCAGTACAAAGATTGACACATTATTTCCACCAGTACCAGCAGATTGCTTCCGTCTATTGCACTTTCTATGGCAAGTCAGGGCACACTCAAGAGGAGTGTCGTGGGGCGATCAACCAATGTTTACTTTGTGGGGGTCCAGATCACATAGCATCACAATGCAGATTTAACCAGCGACTAGTAGCATCAAACTCAGTAGAATTTTATGGAGACCAGTACCATCAACCACAACAATATCAACACTGAGAGATCGTTCAATTAGTATGTGAGTATTACGGGAAGAAGGGGCATGAACACAAGAATTGCTATCGGTTGAACAACCAATGTTTGATATGTGGAGGAACAAGTAACCAAGCTATAGAGTGTTCCCAACACGACTGGGAAGCAGTAGCTCGGACATGAGGCTAAATGGATATACGACTCTCAGATTGGGCTCACCAATTTCAACAAAGTATGCAATATTGGTCGAATCAGCACTACCAACAATAGGAGTTGAGGCTATAGATTTTGGAGTAAGTATAAGTAACCAATATAGTGGTATCCTGAATGTTATAAATATTCAGTTTTTATTAGGTTGACACTCTTGCATGATTGAGGTTCAAGTTGAAAGTTGGTGCTATAGGTTTCATGGATTTTTGACTTCTATACCAGTTATGGAAAAAAAAGCTTTCAAATTATGGATTTTTCATGTATGCTAATAAACCACAAACATAAAATATATTAAATTATGGTCTTTGTTTCTTTCTTCTTATGAAGCTTATACCTGTTTTTATTTTGTTGTCATTTTGTAACTTGTCCAAAGTTAACTTTCTATTTCTTTGTGTTGTTTATCACGAGCATACTTCATGTGAGACACGAGATTATCCTTGACTTGTGTAAGCTAGATTGCTATAAAATACAATTTTATGATATCTTTCTTGTCCCTTCTTTCAAAGCTTCTATAATCACTATTTATGTGTTTACTATTACATCAGCTTTAATTTTCTTGAAGTATTGTTTCGACCTTCTTATACATGATCTTGTTGCTAGTTTTGTTATCAATTTCAGAACTTATCAAAGGTTAAAAATTCTATTTATTTGTGCTGTTTGTCATGTTTTTCATCGTCTCACTTTATTTCAGACATTTCTTGTATATTTTCATTGTAAATGTATATTAGCACCTTTTTCGTGTTGTTATTACCTCTTTTAGGACTTGACAACATTATTACCTTAGTTTAACTTATTTTATCTTATTTTATTAGTATTGTGTATTTTGTATTAGGTATTTTGCTTGTCCGGATTTCTTATTATGTTATCAATTTTAGTACCTACCAAATTTGATGACAATGGCACATATTATTTATGTATTTTGTTTTTCCTTTCTTAGGCTTTATGAAGAATACTGATGTATTTTTCCTTCAATATTTCATGGCATATGTTCTTATGATTTAGGGATGGAATAAGTGAGTCTCAATTCAATCAAGTACTAAATGATGAGCTTGACCAGATTTGCACGTTTGGTTATCATTTCCCGTCAAGTCCTTTTCCCTTTCCATCCTTTAATTTTTCTTTTTCTACGCTTATTCGATGTTCTTTCTTGTGCTTCACATACTCTCAACTCTTCATCTTTTGTATCTCTCACCATAATCTAGTTAGATTGCTTCTGGCATAAGTCCCTTCTTTGGGTTCGAGAATGGTCTTCGTAAGAACGAGGGGCAACATCAAGGCAGAGAATCAATTTGGAGTTTGGGACTTTGGCAACTTTTGGTGAGAATGTTGCAGAGTGGAGACTAACACTCAGAGCAGCTTGGAAATTTTTTGGACCGACGTGAGAATTTGTTGAAAGGTCAGACTATCCGTCTAGTTCGAATCACTTAGAAGCATCATTCTTATGACGAGTCTACCTATGAGACGAGATGGACAATACCCACCGGTGGTATCCTCATGAGCTCTACTAGATAGAGAATTTTTTTAATATATTGTTTTTAATGATGGCTTGTTTATTTCTCGATCGCGCCCTCTACCTTATTGAAATTTCGAGGATGAAATTTTTGTAATATGGGTAGATTGTAAACCCCACTTTTTTGAATAATTGTATATTATACTATTACATGTGATATTGTGGTATAGTGATATGATAGACTTATTTTTTTAGGCCTTGTTAACATACATAAAATTGTGTGCATGTGTAACCCTCCTTAGGAAACCCCTTTTTAAGAACTAATGAATAAAAACTTGGTTAACTAGGTTAATTTCAATAATCTATAATTGGGTTAACCTATTAACTTAGCTTAACATTGACTATTGACCAATCCCTCCCATCCTTTAACTTTCTTCCGTTATTGACCCTTGGATCAAGATCCAAAGCCCAAGGGCAACCCCCTTTATGTTGTGCAACAAACCCTAATCCACCCTTTTTGTTTTGTCCCTTGGACGATCATCCAAAGGCCAATATTGAGATAAAAAAAATCAACAACTCTTTTTTTGCTTCTTAACTAAACAACAACCATCTCCACCCTCTCTCTTTTCCATCATCCTAAGAAAAACCTAACCCCACCTTTTTGTCTTGTCCCTTGGATATTTATCCAAATGTTGATATTAAAAATCAAAATCAATAACTTCTCTCTCTTGCTTCCTCACAATGAGCAATCGGTTGTCCCAAACTAATTTTATCTTCTTCTTCCTCTCTTCTAACACTTCACTCTCACAAAAGACCTAACCCTAACCCTAACCTAAGCACTCTTCTTCTCCTTCCTCATTTTTCATATTCTTCTTCTTCCTCCTCCTAACGAGGAGCTCGAGCCCACGGCAGCCTCCGCGACCTCCCCCGTGACGGCCACCAATGTAGCCTCTCCCGCAGCAGCCCACGTGGCCTCCTCCATGGCATCCCCCGTGGAAGCCCCTACAGCCCCCTCTGCAACAGCCTTGTTAGCTAGCTCGCAGCCTCCCGCCAGTAGTCTTGCGGCCTCCTCCGTGCTGGCGATCGAGCTGACTAGGTGCGTGCAGCCACTGGCCGACTTCATCGAGCTCACCGCCTTACCTCGCCACCCTCTCCTTCGAGTTGGAGCCACGGTCACTGTCGACGAGGCCCGCTTCACATTGCCTCCTCCCCGTCCTTATCATTGTCCTCAACCAGCGGAGCCATCGCTGCCTCTACTGTCAGCGAGCTAAGCCTTGTCTAACGGCCAGATCATGACCGCCTGCCCTGCTGAGTTTCCTAGGAATCAAAGTTTCTTCATCAAGTAGTCTTGGGGGAACCCATCCTTGCTCTGCAGCAAAAGAAGAAGAAGCTTCCTCGTCCCATCGTCTTGATCAACTAACGCCATCGAAGCCCTTTCCCTCTCTAGCTTCTGTCCAGTCCCTTGTCAAAGTCGATGTAGTTCTATGTTTTCGTACCACTGACCTGGTATAATCCTTCCCCGTCTCGATTCTTCATATATGTTGTATTGCCATTTCGTATATTTCACTACCAAAATAAGCTAAATCAGCGACGACATTAGAGACGAAAGCAAGAAACGTCGCCAATATTTTGTATATTAGCGACGTTACAGAAAAATGTCGCAAGACGTCACTGTTTGCGACGTCCAGCGACATTTAGCGACTACCTTAATTTTATGAAAATAAGAAGTCGCAGAGTAGTCGGTAAACGTTGGTAAAATATTAAAAATAATGATGTTTAGCGACTCATGTCTCATAATATGTCGCAATATATTATACAATAGCGACATTTAGCGACGTCCGCCTTCTTCGTCGCTAAA
Source organism: Iris pallida (assembly GCA_029216955.1). Classification (NCBI taxonomy): domain Eukaryota; kingdom Viridiplantae; phylum Streptophyta; class Magnoliopsida; order Asparagales; family Iridaceae; genus Iris; species Iris pallida. The sequence goes on from JANAVB010017663.1 coordinate 17,113, forward strand.
TTATTTGATTATAGGGTTCTGGGCGCTGGTTTGAGTTTTTATTTCCCCCCAAAAAAATTTCTTTGCCGCCCCTTCCTCTCCCACGACCACTTCGTCTGCGAGCCCCCGGATCGCCCCCCCCCCCCCCGTCGAACCCCGATGAGCCTCGACGAGCCCCGGCGACCCCACGACCCTCCGACGAGCCCCCTGACCCCGTGACCCCTCGACGAGCCCCTGACCCCACGACCCCCCGACGACCCCGGCGAGCCCTCCTCCTCCGATGTACTCCGTCGTCGACCCCTCCCTCAAGTCGTCGTGCTCCTCCTCCTTTCCATCCCGACTAGGTAAACCCTAACCCTCTTTCGGATACGATACTTTGAAATAGGACACAACACTTTGACACTTTGAGACATGGACACTTTGACACACACGTGTACACTTTGACACATACTTTGACACTTTGATACTTTGACAACATGTGGACACTTTGACACACACGTGGATCCGGATCTGACACACACACAGGATACAACACTTTGACACTTTGATTCTTCCGGACACATGGACACACACACTGTGCACACTATGACACAAAAATATACTTTATTTGATAGTTAATATGTTTATGATATTTTTGTGTACTACTATGTGATTTATACAAATATCTATATGTAATACCTAAAAAAAGAATTGCAATACCTTATATTCATATATAAAAGGCACATTCATATTTGTGTGCTACTAATGGATTTATACACATTCATAATAAGGTTTAAAACATACAAATCAACAAGGGTTTAAAATATAATAAGGTTGTTAAAGCATGTAAAAGAAGAAAATCAATCTATTGTATAGAGTATCCTAAGAAGTGTATAGAGTATCCTAGTACCTAGAGTGTATAGAGTATCCTAGTACCTATAATGTATCCTCTAGAGTGTATAGAGTATCCTACTACCTAGAGTGTATAGAGTATCATAAGATATTGGGGAATTATTGTCTAGAGTGTATAGTGTACTCGAATAATGTGCATCTATCTTTGCAGAATTATTGTCAAATGGATATGAATTACTATCTGCAGCATCGTTCGTGGATGTATAATCGTCATCCTGATGACATGTGCAGTGTGCGGGATGAATGTATTCAAGGGGTAGAGCAATTCCTACAGTTTGTCAAGGCATTCCCTCATTATATAGACCGTACCAAAATTAAGTGTCCATGTGTGAGATGTCACAACATAAAATATCATCTAGAAGTGGATGCGACATATCATTTGTACAAGAGAGGTTTTATGCCAAATTACTATCAGTGGACGTCACACGGAGAACTTGTGCCTTTAGCATCGAAGTTGGAGCCTAATTTCCTGTATATGGATGTCCATGACCACGCTGGTTACGACTAAGGGTGCGTGAACATGGTTTTTGATGCTGCGGGGCCTAGTTTCGATCAAGACAATCATGATGCGGCAGAGGAGGCACCGAATGCCGATACTATGAAGTTCATGGAGTTGTTGGAGAATGCAAGGACTCTTTTGTATCCTGGTTGTGAGGATCATTCATCATTAGAGGTGGTTACAAGACTGCTAAGCATCAAGTCCAATTTTAACATGTCTCAAGAATGCTATAACCGAATCATCGAGTTGATTATAGAGATCTTGCCGGTAGGTGCAAAGTTACCTACAGACTTCTACCGGTCTAAGAGGATAGTGAGATCTCTCTGGATGGGATACAAGAAAATTGATGCATGTCGTAACGGGTGCATGTTGTACTACAAAGACGATAAGGATGAAGACGTGTGCAGATATTGTGTAGCTAATGGCTACAAGGCAAGAAGTTCAAGTAGGACCACCGGTGCAAGGAAGCCTACCGATTCGATGCACTACATACCGTTGACGTCGTGGTTGCAGATGTTATTTATGGTGAAGGAGACTGTAAAAAATATGAGCTGGCACAGACGGGAATAGATCGAATGAGTGTTGGATCACCTATCTGATGGGGAAGCATGGAAGCACTTTGATCGAGAGTATCCATATTTTGCTTCGGATCCGTGTAATGTTAGATTGGGTCTCTCCTCCGATGGTTTTACCCCATTCGAACTTTCGGGCTCCCAATATTCGTGTTGGCCTGTGATCGTTACTCCGTATAATCTACCGTCTTGGATGTGTATGAAGACTCCGTATATGTTTTTCACTGTTATTATCCCGGGTCCGAACAATCCGAAGAGGAACATCGATGTGTATTTAAAGCCATTGATAGATGAGTTAAATCAGGGAAGTAGGTGCCAACACCTACGATATTTCTAGAAAGCAGAATTTTCAGATGAGGGCCGTACTGATGTGGACCATCAACTACTTTCTGGCATATGGAATGTTATCTGGATGGAGCACTTATGGTCGTCTCTCATGTCCGTATTGCATGGACCGCACGAAGGCTTTCCGTTTAAAACAAGGAGGAAAATCGTGCTTCTTCGATTGTCATCGACAGTTCTTACCGAACACTACAAAAAAACAGGGTTTTAGCTACGGCGGAATCCGTCGCTATATGTCGTTTTTCCGTCACTAAAGCCAAATAGTGACATATTATTGACGAAAATGGTTGGTCGGGAAATCACGTGTCGCAAATTTAAATCAGTCGCTAGTTTGTCGGAAATAGCGACTGATTTGTGACACATTTAGCGACAAACTATTTATTGGAAAATACGACGTAATAGCGACGGAAACTCTGTCGCTATAGTTACCGACGAACTACCGACGTCTCAGCGACATAAATCAGCAAGAGAGTAGCGAAGGGCTAGCGACGGAAAGTTACGTCGCTAAGATGTTTTCGATACGCTTTTGGTGTCGGACAGGAACATAGCGACGGAATAATAAGTAAAATTTACGTCGCTATTTAGTCGCTATACTGGAATATAATATTTTCCAGAACCTTAGCGATAGAAACTACAGTCGATATTCCGTCGGTAGCCTGAAAGTAAATTTTCCAGGCATATAGCGACGAAAAAATCGTCGCTGTTTCGTCGCTAGCCTGCAATGTTCCAGGTTTTCTGTTGATGTTCCGTCGCCATTCCGTCACTAAATACAATATTGCATGTCAGTATTTGTGTTTTCTGCACTCCACATCCCTGTCGACAGTTACGTACACAATATACAGTCATATAAACAGTTTCCAAATACAATATCAGTATTCGTGTTTCCAGCAGTCCATATCCCTGTCGACAGTTTTACAGTAGGCACACGTATCGATATTTGTGTTTCCTGCAAATTCTCAGTTTTATGCACACGTATACCAAATGTTTTAATATAACACATACACACATATCCAAAATTAGCTTCATACACACATACGAATAATGTTTTAATATTTGAAATATTAATACACATATCCAAAATGTTTTAATAGAAGAAAGTACTGGTACAATAAATTTAGGTCGTTGGGCGTGATGGAAACCTTTCGACGGGCATGATGAAGACCTCTCGGCGGACTTAATGAAGATCCAAGCTGCAAACGTGAACGTCGACCTCTCGGTACCATAGAAAAATCTGAAAGAAATAATAAGTGATGATGTGTTAAAAATAAAAACTACTGTCATGTCATTATACTAATGGAACTCGTATATTAAATTAAAACGTACGTACTAGTCTGATTCATCTTCCCAAGAGTCTTCTGAATTATCGCTTGATTCCGAAGTGTCTTCTTCTGCTTCTTTATTTTTACTATCACTATGATCTTCATCTTCATCTTCTAATACTTCTTCCTCATCATCTTCCAATTCTTCATCAACGTTAACCTCCATAACGTCATTTATCGCAACCTCCATATCTTCTAAATCCTCTTCCTCAACACCAGCCAAACTTATATATGTTGGTTGAGGCTTGACCACCTCTTCCTCTTGGTAGGCTACATCCCCAATATTATATGTATTTCTTGCTTTGGTTTTGCATACAGCCCACCAATCCAGGATACTGCGCCGTCAGCTAGGATAACTCGTATAGTACACTTGAATGATTTGACTAGCCAACACAAATGGTTCAAAACCTCCATATCTTTTTTCATGTTTTCTATCAACAAAGCCAAATTGTTTATCAATCTTCCATCCTTGCTTGGGTATGGTGTCGAACCAATGACATTTAAAAAGCACAATCTTTGTGTCAATAGAATATTCAATCTCTACGATATCTCTTAGAACACCATAGTAGTCGAATTCGGGATCGACATCGTAGACTGAGGCTCTCTCACAAACTTCCGAATTTTTGGTATAATTAGCCTCCTCATCGACAAATGAATGATTGATAGACTTATCAGTAGTTCTAAAGTTAAAGCCATTGTGTAGCACCCAGTTTCCCAAATGAGGGTAATTTTGAAATTTCGTGTTTATAATTATTTTAATAATGATATTTAATTCATGATATAATTTTTGGTGATTTTAAATCATTTTAAAATTATTTAAATCAATGACTTGTGGTTTTGACGTTTTGCTAGTGAAACCCTAGAGACTGTTTGACCTAGAGCCTGACCATGTGATTATGATATTTTAATATCATTTTTGGCCTAAGGATATTTTTGCATTTGACCTCCCTGAATTATTTTGATATTATTTTATTATTTATGATATTGTTTTGGGGTTATTTGAGTCGGGTTCAAATTTCAACTCAATCCGACTTGAAACGGGGACCCGGGGGTAGTTTGACTCTAGTGGGACCCACACACTAGTTAGACATGGCCCATATGATATTAATTTTAGTCCACAAGATAGAAATATTTTAGTTAGAGGTTAGACTAATTATTATGGATAAGGTTAGTGTGATTAGAGACTTTAGAATGACTAATTTAGCCCAACCAATTAGCCCTTTCCTAATACTCATAGAATAGGTTAGTGGGGGCATTTTGGACCTTACCATAATAGGACAAATAGCCCCATATGGCCAGCCACTTTGGGAGAGGATAGGCTCAAGTTCATTTCATTATTCTCATCCACACTCTCTCTCTTGTTCTTCCCCAAATTCCTAGAGAGCAATCCCTAGCAATTTCTCCACCAAATCCTTCCATTTTACCACCAAATCTTCTTCTTTCCTTCTCCATTCTAGCCAAGGAGGAAGCTACCCAAGTTTGGGAGGATTCGGAGCTCGTTCGTGTCCTTTTGGAATCTCTACGTGTCGGTGTCGCTCTGGGAAGGCTTTTCTTCGATTCGATCTACCGGGAGGTATAAATCTCTTCTCTTTTTATTTCCTCATGCATATAGGTATATTTTGAACCCATAGGAATGACCCCCATGGTTGTATCTCCATTTGTGTCCATTTTGTGTCCATTTGGAGGTCATAGGAGTGTCCTTTATGTTGTGGTTGTGTCCATGTGGGAAAATCCCAAATTTGGACACACTATGTGTTGTTGTTATGTATGAATGAATTATTATATGTTTAATCTCATATTTTTGTATTGGAGATGTGTTCTATAGTGTCTCTTATATATATATTAGTGTAGAGAGTGAGTTCTTGATATATTATGTTATATACTTGTGTTCTTTTGTCTCAAACTACCTAAATCCGTCATAATTTTTATCCACGTTTTTAATTTCAGCCCTAACTTAGAAATGTCATAACTTCTAGCTCAAAGCTCGGTTTAATCTCCCATTTTTTTAAAAGAAGTTTATTGAAGTTAGCTTTCTAAAAACATGTATTAATAGGCCTAATTCTTTCTGTAACTTTCTGGAGAATTATTTGAGTGTCAGCTGTACGAAAGACAAACGCGTTCTCGGTGTTTTCGCGATTCCGGGAGTTTCCGGAAACGAAAACGCGATCCGTTTGAAGTTTCGGAAAGCTAACACATAGATCTATAACATACTTTAATCCTAAATTTTAATTCATGCTGAGATGGTACAGTATTGATTATTAGTAGGAGTTACTATTCGGCATATGCATTTTGTGCACCCTTGTGTGTAATATAATGTTCTATTTGATTTTAACCCATGTTAATGTATATACATTATGTAATTAAATAGAGAATGCAAGCATGAGTAAATGGTTAAATAAATGATGTATGAGGTGTAAGTATCCTATCTAATGTAAGCATGTATAAGTATGGCTTGTAATGAATATGTAGGTTCCATAGTATGTAATGTATGGTGCATATAGTGGTGCAAGAGAATAAATGAATGATGAATGAATGCAAGCATGAATGTAATGTAATAATAGATGTAATGTATGCAATATACAAGTTAATGAGATATAATATTCTATGTTAACACAAATCCTATATTACCTCATGTACCCCCTTACACTATGTTGACACTATCACACTTGACACATTGTTCACTTACACTTTGACACTCTTTGATATGTATACACTATGTATGCCCATTTAACCCTCACTTGCCCCTTTGCCATGTTCACATACACACACATAGCCTCTTAAGTAAATATTTATGAATATAGTTAACTTAGCTATGTATGTATATTATATATATGTTAGCATATTGTGTTGTAATATATAAGTTTATATAACCATTTGAAATGCCATGATTATAGACCTAATATTGAATACCAATATATGCATGTGTATATATGTGTAGACATATATAGCTTAAAGAAATAGATTACCTAGTGTATATCCATTGTGAATTTTTGCCTATTTGAGTATTGAATAATTGTATGCTATATAGAGTTGGGTGTATGTTGGCTTGTATAGCCTTGTATTGATGTGTGCTTGCTAGGATAGTCTTGGTTAGGCCTAGTAAGACTTACTGGGTTAGGACATGACCTAGTTTGACCTAGTTTGACTAGTACAGTTGACCAGAGTTGACCAATGGTTGACTTTGGCCTAGTTTGACCTAGATTCATGTAGAATGTATTGTAGTGCTTTATATTACCCTTCTGGACATGTTGTGACTTGTGCTGTTCTAATTAGGATCCAGATACCTCTCCTCAGACAGTATCTTTATCTTGGACATTCAGATATCAGGCGAGTAGATTCTCTGATCATTTCATATCCTGCTTAGAATTATTTTCTGCAGTAGATTACTTTACTTGTACTGTCACGTTGGTCACACGGATTGTTACTATATGGATCCTTTCTTGAGATGTTATCCTTAGGGAGCATCGGGTACTACATGTTCTGTGCGTTTTACTTACATGGCGTATCACTATGCTTCATTGGTTCTTTGATCACTTACGACATATACTCTTATGATCGTAGAGTCTTCCTGGAATCTTACACTATTGGGTAACCCCCAGAATCCCCATTTATGGGACTACTATGTACCACCCTTCGGGGGCTTATCACCCTTCGGGGGCTTACCACCCTTCGGGGGCTGTTACATAGCATCATATAACATAACCTGGCTGGATCCTTGTGTATTGATTGGGGGTACGGGGGAGTAGAATTGGACATGTGAATAATACACCAGTAGTATCTTATCAGAATCATTTTGTAGTGTCTTATCAGAATCATCCCAGGCCATTTACATGTCTATATTGTACTCTGAATCACTAGCCACTGTTAGTCTCTATTTATAGTAGATATTTCTATTACAGCTCTCTCTGTTTACATACTACAATTCTTTCAGTACCTGTATCTTACTTTACTGCATGATTATATTTTCTAAGCTGCTATGATCTGTTGAGATGTACTGTACTCGCTCCAGTCCTGACTGGACCCGTTGATAAATTTTACAGATAGCTTGGAGATTGCCTGCTAGCCTAGAGGAGACACAGTAGAGGTTGTTTAGATAGTTATTTCTTTTTGTCTGGAGTTGTATTTACTTTGTGGATTACTGTATTTGAGTTTTGAGATGTATTTCTAGGTTTATGTATCTTAGACACTTAGACTTCTATCTCCTGTATTTATTTTGGATTTCATGTTTTATCTATCTTTATCATGCTCTACCTTAGATGTGATTGAGACTGCATCTGCTATGTCACCCCCATTCGGGGAGTATAAACTGTTTAGTCTTATACTGATAGATGTATTGAGACCTAGGACAGCGTTCACTGCGGCGTAGGCTGGGCGTTGTTACGTTCTCGTGCCCTAACTATAGGGTGCGGGTCGTGACACGTTGATTGTATATCCGCTCCAACACTTCGCCTTCTTGCTTAGTCCAATAGCAATTGCTCTTAGCCCTTTGTTCTGCAACTGTGTACCAGGACAGAAGACCTAGTGTGGGTAGTATCAGAAAAGTTATTAGACAAAGTGTGGGTAGTAATATATCGAATTTAGAATGGCTAATGATTATAATCCTTACATAATTTCGAAGCCACGACGGAAACTTCATATCGACCTCTCTAGCAAGATCATCATCATCAATATCAGGTCTTTCCATTCTAATCTCAGCTCTAAAGTACTGTAACAATAGGGAGAAACGTTAGCACACTTCTAAATATCAAATTTAGAATGACTAAATGGTGTCGCTTACTTTTTAATATCTTCCATCTCTTGGATACCGCTATTGAGGCATATATACCGATGTGCGGCTTCAAACTCATCGTCATCCAACCACTGTAATTTAGTCGCACTTGTCGGCTTGCCCCCCACATTGAAGATTATACGGATCCCTTCGTTCGGTGCATTGATATCACCTTCATCATTCCTCGACGCTCTATTCCGATTTGTTCGGACATGATTATCGAAGTAGATCGAGTAGAAGTTAGAAACCTCCTCAATGATGTACGCTTCTTATATTGAAGCTTCTACATGAGCCTTACTGCCCACTTTCTTCTTCAGGGGACCTAGATATCTATAAGAATTATATTGAATATTAGAATTATTTAAATAAAAAAAATTACAATTAGAAGATTATTTTATACCTCTCAAATGAGTACATCCATCGATAATGGACGGGAGCACCGACATGTTCTTCATATGTAAGATGAATCGGCAAATGTTCCATACTATCAAAGAAGCCGAGAAGGAACACTATTTCTAACTTGCACAACGTTACTACAACTTTCTCCTCAAGTTCTAGCATATGTTGCACCGTCAACTTACTTGAACACAAATCTCTAAAGAACATAGATAACTCGGCCAGCAGAGTCCATACATGAGAAGGTAGCATCTCTCTAAAAGCGATAGGAAGTAATCGCTCCATAAAACATGACAATCATGACTCTTCATCCCTATCAACCTGCGTTCGTTGTGATCAACACATCTCGCCAGATTCGATACGTAACCGTCAGGAAATCTTAACTTTGAAATCCATTTACATATTATCAGTTTATCATCTCTACTCAATGTAAATGGTGCTGAAGGCTTCATCTAGTTACCATTGGACCTTTGCGATAGATGCAACTCTGGGCGCTTGCAAATAATTTCTATGTCCTTTCTTGCTTTAATATTGTCTTTCATTTTTTCCTTAATATCCATCACAATATTAAATATTTTGTTAAATATTTTTTTCAATATGCATGACATCAAGATTGTTTCTTATGAGATTGTCCGGCCAATAAGGCAAATCCCAAAAGATACTTCGTTTCGTCCAATTGTGATGTTGTCTGAAGCCTTCAATGTGATGGCCCGATCTCGAATTTTCCATGACAATCGATAAATCTCGAACCTCTTCCCAAACTACATCTCTTGTTAATCTCAACAGGGGAAGTGATACTTCCCGTTTACCAGTCCTGAAGTCATCTCTGTTCCTTCTCCACGAATGTGACGAAGGAAGAAACTGGCAGTGGCAATCAAAAAAATATGCCTTTCCTCCATTCTAAAGGCGGAATGCCTTATCCTTCCCCATGCATATCGGACATGACATAATACCATGAGTACTCCACCCTGATAACATCCCGTAAGCTAGAAAATCGTTGATGGTCCACATCAGCATCGTTCTCATCTGAAAGTTCTACTCCATCGATATATCAAACATCTGGACGCCAAACTGCCATAATTGTTTCAACTCATCCACCAACGGTTGCAAGTAGATATCGATGTTCTTCTTTGGATTTCTTGGACTGGGTATGATAAGTGTGAGGAACATGTAAGGAGTTTTCAGGCACATCTACGGTGGTAGATTGTACGGGGTCAAAATAACCGGCCAACAAGAGTATTGCGTCTCCGACTGTCCGAATGGAGTGAATTCATCAGAAAATAAAGCAATCGAATATTCCTAGGCTCCGCAGCAAATTAGGATGACACCGATCAAAATGCTTCCATGCTTCTCCATCGGTAGGATGAGATAATTCTCCTTCATCCATCTTTCGTTCTTTGTTATGCCATGTCACGTGTTGTGCAGTATTTGCAGACATATACATCCTCTGCAGCCTCTTTGTGATTGGCAAGAACTACATGTACTAGTACGGGCGCATCTGCGTCCGGGCAATTGATTTTTCTTTGCCCCGGATTGGCTTGTACCGGTCCTCGTCACAGAAAATGCATTTATCTTTATCACTGTTCTCCTTGTAGTATAGCATGCAACCATTTTGACAGCAGTCTATCTTCTGGTAGCCCAATCCGAGTTTCCGCATCATCATCTTCAACTTGTAGAAGCTTTCAGGCAAATTATTTGATCCTTTTGGCAAAAACTCTCTTACAAGCTGAATTATCCGGTCATAGCTTTCTTGCTGTAAGTTAAAATCAGATTTAATTGTCAACAGCCGCATCACCACCGACAATACCGAATGAGAATCATAACTCGAATAAACGGAGTATCAGCATGCTTGAACATATCGTATAACTCCTTTGCATTAGGATTCGGATCCTCACGTGCCACAGCAAAATCTAATACCATCTTACGTACCAAGTTTGTTGGTTGCCGATATTCAAAATGATCTCCGAGAGTAGAATCTCTCACCTCGGTATTGAAGAAGGACTGAGATTGCGAAGCCGGAGATTCTCCTTGATTAATCCATACGTTGTAGTTCGGCATAAAATCCTTCTTGTAAAGGTGCTCTCTCACGATTGACACCTCTCTAAATGGTATATTCTTACATTTGACACAAGGGCACTTTATGTGCCTTCCGTCCATGAAATCAGCATGGCTACTTGCATATATGAGAAATTGCTCGATGCCCGCCTTAAAATCGTCCGTCAAGCCAATCATACTCTCATGTTGCCGATTTTACATCCACGAACGGTCAAGTAAGTATCGACTCATGGTTCTAATCCACGTGAATGATTCTGTACTAAGAATTAAGATGCTATATATCACTTGGTATCATAAAACAAACCTAGTATAACTTGGTATGACGTACCCCTCACGTACATTCACTCATAAAACGAACCTAGTATAATTAGGTATCACGTTGATACTCAAGTATCAAATTGATACTCAAGTATATATCGTATTGATCAATTAGTTACCTTAGTAATCTAAAAATACAACACCTATTTATTTCGTGCCCGTGTCCCGTCAAATTTCTAAAACTATTATACCGATAAATTTCTATTTATCTACTATACCCACTACTATACCGATAAATTTCAAATGCAAAATTGAAATTGAAATTGAAATCCTAGAACATGTTGAGAAAACACAAATAAAGCATAAATAAAAATAAATGCAAATTAGGGTTTAGGGTTTCGGACTTTGAAGAGGTTGGTCACGGAGAGGATCTCGGAGAGGAAGGACGTCGGGGGGGCGTCGGAGGGGGGACGCCGGAGGGGGTGGTCATCGGAGGGGGGGTC
>JANAVB010017664.1:0-56636 GCA_029216955.1 Iris pallida
AATTCATTCATACATAACAACACACATAGTGTGCCCAAATTTGGGGTTTTCTCACATGGACACAACCACAACACAAGGGACATCCTATGACCTCCAAATGGACACGAAATGGCACAAATGGAGATACAACCATGGGGGTCATTTTATAGGTTTAAAATATTTCTATGCATGTAGGGATGGATTAGAGGAGAGATTATACCTTCCGGAAGAGAGATTCAAGAAAAATCCTTCCGACACGACCCGACACGTAGAGATTCTAAAGGACACGAACGAGCTCCGAATCCTCCAACTTGGCTAGCACCCTCTAACCATAGAGTAGAGGAGAAATGAAGAAGATTTGGTGGAAGAAGGGTTGATTTGGAGATGAAATCAATGGAGGTTCATCTCTAAATTAATTTGGGAAAGAAAAGAGAGAGAAAGTGGATGATAATAAATGAATGAAGGAGTGACTCACTCCTTATCCCCCCCATAGGGGCTGCCCAAAAATGGTGTGGTGTCCCCTATTTGAATGTCCAAAATGCCCTCCACTAATCTATTTGATTTAAATTAGGAATGATTAAAGGTTGAGGTCAATTTAGTCTAGTTTTAAGTCTCTAATTAACTAAAACATATCCATAAATAATTAGTCTAACTACTAACTAAATTAATATCATGTGGACTAAAATTAATATCATATGGGCCATGCCTAACTAGTGTGGGTCCCACTAGAGTCAAACTACCCTCCGGGTTCCCGTTTCAAGTCGGATTGAGTTGAAATTCGAACCCGACTCAAAAACCCAAAACAATATCATAAATAATAATAAATTTAAAACCCCAAAATAATATCTAAATAATAAAATAAATTTCAAAAATATTCAAAAATATAAAATGACAAAAATACCCCTGTTTCTGAAAACTGGGGTGGCAAATCTATCCACCTTAAAAAATTTGTCCTCGAAATTAAACAAAGCAATCACAGGAACACACATGCAGAAAACAACTTATTCAAATACTTTCAAAAAAATCAGCAATAAAAAAAATCTCTTGAGGCACATCAAACATTTGACATAAAAACTGATACGTGTCCGCTACGGACACAAAACTATCACAAAATCACACCTATCAAAGGTCAAATCAACAATCACCAACGCAATAAATATCAAAATAATTCAAAGAGGTCAAATACAAAATTTCGGCCAAAAATGACATTAAAATACTAATCACATGGTTAGGCTCTAGGTCAAACAGTCTCTAGGATTTCACTAGCAAAACATCAAATCACAGTCATAATTTTAAATAGTTTTAAAAAATTTAAAATTACCAAAAATCATATCATGATTTAAATGTTAAATCAAATGATTAAAATTACAAAATTTCAAAATTACCTTATTTAGAAAACTGGGTGTTACAAGTCTACCCACCTTAGAAAAATTTCGTCCTCGAAATTAAAATGTTCATACTCCTTCTAGATCAAACCCCCACAATCAAAGTCTCAGAACTTAAACAATCATACGATTTAAAAGGGTGACATACAGGGTCATGGCATACGGTGGTAGTGAAAGTCTCATCTAGGTATACTAGTCATGCTAACCAAAACGGTCATAGGGTATCAAAACTCACAAGCAATCTAGGGTGCTAAACTAGAAAGATACAGAAATAACAATCATCAAGACTGTAAGGCAGTACCATCCTATATGAACTGGTACTCATCAAAAATAAATAAAGATGACTACCAATTATCCATAAATGGGTACTATTCAAAAAAATCACAATCAAAAGTTAAAGAATGAAAGTCAATTGCATTGAAATCCAATCACAATATATATATGTATAAAAAGAAAAAAAATATCTATATATAGAGTGTTAGAGAAGGAAAAGCTAGCATTATGTAAGGTTATGTGGTTCGTGTGTGTATGGGTGTATGTGGACATGTTCATATGGTTAGATAGTAGGCATGCGTGTAGGTAAAATATACATGAAGAGTATAGGAGGATTGGGTTTCGAAATAATAGCTATCTAGTACACTACTCATGGCATATTGTTTAAACAATCTACAACACACAACCTATTTACTCTAATATGCATGGCTAACCATATACATATATATAAAGAGATAGAGATTTAGTTATGTATCTATATACATTATAACATGTATGCATAAACTCTATATATATATATAGATATATGAACATAACATAGAGGGAAGGGTTAAGTTACATGACAGTGTATACTAAGTTAGGGTGTGCGTGTCCTTGTACAGGGTTAGAGCTTAGTATTGAAAGATTAAAACCGGTTTTAGTTCAGCTTTACATACAAAATTTGAAAATAAGCTAACATTTAAACCAGTGCAATATTAACATAATACAGTTTCAGATTTTACGGGTTTGAAACATCACAACCATCTCAATGCTCCCATACATCCTAACATGATAGAAATGAAACCCTAACATACTATCAATATATTTATCTACGCATACAGTTTAATAGTACATGTTAAATCTGAAATTGAACTAAACATTGGAAATCAATGTGAACATGTTAACATGTATTCAGTTTTAGGATATTAGAGAAATTCGAACATCAAACCAACCAATGTTTATCACAACCCAACATGTAAGAATATGAAACCTAAATTTATATCCCTACATACCACAATGTATACAGCTCAAATATTAATTTAAAAAAACAGCAAATTGAACAAATCACTTAGAATCCAGTATTAATGGTTAATATGCACACAGTCTCAGATTTGACAAATTCAAACATAACTCAACCATTTTTTTTGAATTGAAACCCTACGTATAACATACATGTGCAGTGATATAAACAAAACTACTACCATGAAATTTATATTGAAATTACGAATTTAACTGGAAAAGCAGAAAACCAGAAATTTCGAGATTTTGACAATTTAAACATCAACAACATATTAATATGTATTTAGATAGGTTGGAAATCAAAGTGTAGCATGCATACGTGTCAGGCAAAGAGTCTGTGTCCACTATATATATTCTCATGTCCCAATAAAAATCAAATTCTACATCAAGACCAACATTAGATTCCTATCAAGATTGTAAAGTAGGTGATTGACGTTATCAAGACAGTTTTATTATTATTATTATTTAATACAAGAATAATAGTAAGAAAGTAATAACGTAAAATCTATTTTGCTTATCTGTTTAAAGAAAGGAACCATTTTGAAACCCAGAACTAATATCAAACAAGATAAGGTCTAGCAAAATCATCGGTTCATTGTATTAAGAAGAAACTCCTAGCAAGAAGTTACACAAGAGTTTATAAAACAACTAAACCTACTCCTAAGTTAAATAATGAGAAGCAAAACAAAAATAATAATAATTTTTTTAAAGGACTGGAACAAAAGTAGAGAAAACATGTTCAAAAATATTTAAGGTAATCTGATAATCATATACGTCTATCCAAAATCATGGTACTCTAAATCCTCGTTATACTAGTAAGCAAGGCTACGATAATCACAGAGTCCTCGACTTAGGCACATGCCTTAGAATCATGGTATTTAAAATTTTTGCGATGCCGCTAGCTTGGCTGCGAAAACCTTAAATTCCCACACCGAGAAATATATCCAAAATCAGACTATATGTCCTCACATGCTGGCTAATGTGACTGTAGAAGACTAGATTCCATAACTTAGATGACCTAGCCCATATGATTTCATCTTGACAAAATTAAATTAAATCAACAATGGATACCCAAAAATCAATTTATCAACGAACACAAGATTCAAAACTGAACAATAATCCATCAAATCATATAAATATAAACGCGGATGCAACAGCTAACATCAAGATTCAAAACTCCACAATCATCATCAAAATCAAGTTCAACAACAGAAAGTAAAGATAAATTAAATCAAGGGAAGAAGAGTTTTTCAAATCGAAGTTAAAATAAGATTCCAAGGGTCGTCCCAGGAATCTCTCAAGAAATCCTAACTGTAATTGAGTACCTTCAAAATATATCCTAATCTACTGCAGGCTATAGTGGTACTCTAGTTTGAATACCACTACAAAAACTCGACCTGCATGGGCCACCACTAAAAACGTATCACGACCCGCACCCACCGTGAGGGTACGAGTACGTAATAGCGCCCAGCCTACGCCGCAGTGTCGGCGGTTGTAGAACGCTGTCCTAGGTCAAACATCTAACAAAATAAAGGTACCTGTACAGTATATACTCTCGAATGGAGGAGACATAGCAGATACAGTCTCAATCACTTCTAAGGTAGAGCATGATAAAGATAGATAAAACATGAAATCCAAAAGAGATACCGCAGATAGAATTCTAAGTGTCTAAGATACACAAATCCAGAAATACATCTCAAAGCTCAAATACAGTAATCCATACATACAACTCAAGACTAAAAATAAGCTATGAGCAAAATCCTAGCTATCTATACAACTCTACTGTGTCCCTCTAGGCTAGCAGGCAACCTCTAAGCTATCTGTAAAATTTATCAACAGGTCCGTCAGGACAGGAGCGAGCACAGTACATCTCACAGTTCATAGCAGGTTAGAAAATATAATCATGCAGTAAAGTAAGATATAGATACTGAAGGAAATGGTATGTAAGACACGAGAGAAAGAACTGTAAAAAATATCTACTATAAGTAGAGAGCTACCAGTGACTAGTGATTTAGAGTACAAAGTCGACATGTGAATGGCTTGATTTGCACATGGCTATACTAAAGAGACGTACATGGCTATTCTACTTTGGAATGTTCACATGGCTATTTATCTCTCCCGAACCCCCAATTAATACACAAGGATCCAACCAGGTTATGTTATGATTCTATGTAACAGCCCCCGAAGGGTGGTAAGCCCCCGAAGGGTGATAAGCCCCAAAGGGTGATAAGCCCCCAAAGGGTAGTACATAGTAGTCCCATAAATGGAATAAGGATTCAAATAAGACTCTGTGATCATATGGGTATTGTCACAAGTGATCAAAGAACCAAAGAAGCATAGTGATACGCCATATAAGTGAAACGCACAGACATAGAGTACCCCGATGCTCCCTGAAGGGATAATATCTCAAGAAGGGATCCATATAGTACTAATCCTGTGTGACCAACGTGACAGTATCAAGTAAAGTAATTTAATGCAGGAAATAATTCTAAGCAGATATGAAATGATCAGAGAATGTACTCGCCTGATATCATGAACAGCTGATATGAAAGATGGCCAACGGAGTCACAGTCCTAGTTATAGCAACACAGGTTATAAAGAGTTCAATTTATATGGTAATTGAAATTATAATACAATCTACATGATTCTAAGTCAATCTAGGTCAAAGTCAACTCTTAGTAAACTCTGGTCAACCGTACTAGTCAAACTAGGTTAACTAGGCAGTACTAGGTCTAAACCTAGACTAATAAGTCTCATTAGGCCTAACCAAGCTAGACTAACACTCACACAAAATCACAAAGCTACACAAGTTCAATCAACACTCATTAATATATATTCATATTTTTTATTACAAGCAAGGTGCATAAAGACAAGGAGTGAGTGATACATGAATGTGGATATGGCAATGTGTACATAGCAGTACAATGTTCAAGTGTGAGGGGGTTATGTCGAAGGAAACATTTAGCAAGTGTTCATTGTGTCACATAGAAGAAATAACATGTGAAGCATAGGTTTAGCATGGTGTGTGTGGGTGTTAATCATAACAAAAGGGTTTATTTATACCTCAAAGGGTTTACTCAAACAGTAAGTAGGTTTTATGTGTATTCATGCTTGGGGTTACTGTCAACATGTAGAAGGGGATTTTAACTATGAACATGGTGCTAAGTGCTAATATGGCATCATACATTCCTATCATGTTGGCATTCATATATAGCATACATTCATACTTGATTACGTTACTTACTTACATATGGATACTTGCATACATGTTTCAATACCTTGCATTACCCACATGCTTGTATTTCATCCATTCATTCATGTATATACAGCTACATACACACATGCATACATACATACATACAAGGATAAAAAATATATATATATATATATATATATATATATATATATATATATATATATATATATTATATATATATATATATACACATGCATACATACATATTTGTCCATACAAGGATATACAAAATGTATGTCGTATAGTAATCTCTACTTAAAATTAATACTGTACAAATTAAGCAATCATTAATTCTAGGATTAAATATGTTATATATCTTTGTGTTAGCTTTCCGAAACTTTAAACGGATCGCATTTTCGTGTCCGGAAGCTCCCGGAATTGCAAAAACACCGAAACGCATTCGTCTTTCGTACAGCTGACACTCAATAATTTTACAGAAAGTTTCGAATGAATTTGGCTTATTAAATATATATTTGGAAAGCTAACTTCGATACGGTTCTTTTAAAAAAATGGGAGATAAATCAGAGTTTTAAGATAAAAGTTATGACATTTCTAAGTTGCTATTGTCTAAAAACGTGGATAAATTATGACATTTAGGTAGTTTGAGACAAAGAAAACACAAGTATATAACATAATATCAAGAACTCACTCTACACTAATATATATATGAGACACTAGAACACATCTCCAATACAAAAATATGAGATTAAACATGTAACAATTCATTCATACATAACAACAACACATAGTGTGCCCAAATTTGGAGTTTTCCCACATGGACACAACACAACACAAGGGACACTCCTATGACCTCCAAATTGACACGAATGGACACAAATGGAGATACAACCATGGGAGTCATTCTTATGGGTTCAAAATTTTCTATATGCATGTAGGGATGGATTAGAGGAGAGATTATACTTCCGGAAGAGAGATTCAAGAAAAATCCTTCCGATACGACACCGACACGTAGAGATTCTAAAAGGACACGAACGAGCTCCGAATCCTCCCAACTTGGCTAGCACCCTCTAACCATAGAGTAGAGGAGAAATGAAGAAGATTTGGTGGAAGAAGTGGTTGATTTGGAGATGAAATCAATGGAGGTTCATCTCTAAATTAATTTGGGGAAGAAAAGAGAGAGAAAGTGGATGAAAACAAATGAATGAAGGAGTGACTCACTCCTTATCTCCCCCATAGGTGGCTTCCCAAAATGGTGTGGTATCCCCTATTTGAATGTCCAAAATGCCCTCCACTAATCTATTTGATTTAAATTAGGAATGGGTTAAAGGTTGAGGTCAATTTAGTCTAGTTTTAAGTCTCTAATTAAACTAAACCTATCCATAAATAATTAGTCTAATTACCAACTAAAATTAATATCATGTGGGCCATGCCTAACTAGTGTGTGGGTCCCACTAGAGTCAAACTACCCTTCGGGTTTCCGTTTCAAGTCGGATTGAGTTGAAATTCGAACCCGACTCAAATAACCCCAAAATAATATCATAAATAATAAAATAAATTTTAACCCCAAAATAATATCATAAATAATAAAATAAATTTCAAAAATATTCAAAAATGTAAAATGACAAAAATACCCCTATTTTTGAAAACTGGAGGTGACAATCGGCCCAAACAACACCAATCCAAAAGCTTGCCCAGGCCAAGCCGAACCATAAAATTCGACAATGAACCAAGAAAAACGCAACATGCACAATAAACCATGACTAGCTAACTTACGGGCCTGAATATGTACGTATACCAAAATACGTAATACGAACTACGGGCGTTACAACTCTACCACCTTAAAAGAATTCCGTCATCGAAATTTAATTAAGAGGCTAGAGAGGTAAGGACAAGTTATACTAATCACAAACAAGCTATACTAAGCACCACCATGCAATCATTCATTCAAGCAAGGAATTTAGAGCATAAGGTATAAGAAAGACATTATACCATACGAGTCAAACAGTTGGGATATCGCGATCAGATATCATCTTCACGCTCCCACGTTGACTCACCCAAAGAGTGATGACCCCAAGCAACACGAACTAACTTGATAGTCTTGTTCTTGAGTATCTTCTCTCTCCGGTCCAATATGGATACGGGTCTTTCCTCATACGAAAGGTTGGTACCAACCAACAATTCTGAATGATCAAGGACGTGACTCGGATCCGGGATATACCATCGTAATTGGGATACATGGAAGACATCATGCACCTCACTAGCGATGGCGGAAGAGCGAGACGATATGACACATCTCCTACTCGCTCTAAAATGTCGAATGGTCCTATATACCTAGGACTAAGCTTTCCCCGTACGCCAAAATGAATGACGCCACGGTTAGGCGAGATCCTAAGGAATACGTGGTCGTCGACAGAAAAATCAAGGGGTCGCCGATGAGAATCGGCCCAATGACGTTGGCGATCTTGGGCAACTCGAAGATGATCTCTGACTCTCCTGACCACCTCAACCGTCTGAGTAATCATTTTCGGACCGAGCAACTGCTTCTCTCCAACATCGTCCCATACTAGCGGGGATCTGTACTTCCTACCATACAGTACCTCGAACGGTGCTATCTGGATACTGGCCTGGAAACTGTTATTGTACGAGAACTCTACCAGGTGCAGGTAATCCTCCCACAAACCACCAAAGTTAAGGGTACAAGATCTTAACATATCTTCCAAGGTTTGTATGGTACGCTCTGACTGACCATCTGTCTGCGGATGATAAGCTGAGCTGAACTGAAGGTGAGTTTCCAAACTCTCTAGCAAACTGTGCCAAAAGTACAACATAAATCTTGAATCTCTGTCCGAGGTGATACTGACTGGAACACCATAAAATCTGACGATCTGCCTGAGGTACATCTCTGCTAGCTGAGCCGTCGACTGACCAACTCTGAATGGAAGAAAGTGAGGCACCTTCGTGAGCCTGTCTATAATAACCCAAAAGTATCTCTACCGGCCGGGGACCTAGGTAATCCAGTAACAAAATCCATGGTTATATGCTCCCACTTCCATTCAGAATCGGCAAGGGCTGAAGAAGTCCAGCTGGCCTTTGATGTTCAGCTTTAACTTGTTGGCAAACCAAACACCGAGAGACAAATCGGGCTATCTCCCTCTTCATGCCATTCTACCAAAAATGTTATCGGATATTATGATACATCTTCGTGCACCGGGTTGAATCAAATACTGCAAACTGTGAGCTTCTGCCATGATCTCCTGTCTGAGATCTCCACTGGGTACACAAGACGCTTACCCTGTCGAAGTGTACCATCTTATGAATGCATAACTCTGGCCGTCGTCCTGTCTCACACTCTGTTCTGAGTCGCTGAAGCTTGGAATCTGTTGACTGCGCCATCCGGATCCTCTCAACTATAGTGGACTGAACTCGCATGCTGGCCATCAACGCCATATGAGTAGAAAGAACAACTTCAATACCCATCTTCTGAAGATCTGACAATAACTCTGGCTATGCTGTAAGGAAATAAACTCCGACCCTTCTGCTCAATGCATCAGCAACGACTAGGGCTACAAACGAGCCAAGCCGAGCCAAGCTTTGGTAAGCTTGAGCTTGGCTTGACTAGAATTAATCGAGCTCAAGCTCGCTCGAGCTTGATAAATTTTTTATTTTAGAGCTTGAGCTTGGCTCGAGCTTGTTTATATTAAGCTTGAGCTCGGCTTGGTTTGAGCTCGAGCTTAGCTTGATAAGAAAGCTTGATTCAAGCTTGATAAACAAGCTCGATAAGCTCAAAATCAAGCTTGTTAATTAGCTTGATTTCAAGTTCGTTCAACTTTATTTCAAACTCATAAAGCTTGATTTCAAGCTTAACGAGCTCGATTTCAATTTAGTTAGGTTTGAATTCAAGTACTTGTAATATTAACAATTTAATTATAAATTTTTAATTGAAAAAGTTCCTTATTATCAATTATTAAGGCCATAAATATATAATGCACATATATATAAAATTAGAATTCAATAAAGAACAAATGAGCTTCTAAACAAGCTTCTAAACGAGCTTCTAAACGAGCCAGCTTGCGAGCTCAAACGAGCCGAGTACTTCTAAGCTTGAGCTTGGCTTGTTATTAAACGAGCTCGAAAATGAAGCTTGAGCTCAGCTTGTTTAGTAAACGAACCGAGCTCAAACGAGCTTTTATCGAGCCGAGCTTCGAGCAACTCGCGAACGGCTTGGCTCATTTGCAGCCTTAGCAATGACATTGGCCTTCCCTGGGTGATACTGCATGTTGATATCATAATCCACAAGTAGCTCTAGCCACCTTCTCTGATGCATGTTAAGATCCTTCTGAGTGAACACAAACTTCAGGCTCTTGTGGTCGGTGAAAATCTTCACACTATCTCCGTACAAGTAGTGCCTTCATAACTTAAGTGCAAACACTACTGCTGCTAACTCCAAGTTATGGGTTGGGTAACCTCTCATGATCACGGAGTTGACATGTATAGGCTATTACCTTCCTATGTTGCATCAAAACACATCCTAAACCTCTGCCTAAAGCATCACAATACACTGAGAATCCCCCGGTCCCATCTGGAAGCGTGAGAATGGGTACCGTCATCAAACCTCGCTTCAACTTCTCAAAAGAATCCTGATACTGCTGTCCAAGCAAACTGCACATCCTTACGGGTCAACTGGGTCAATGGCGCTGAAATCCGAGCAAAGTCTGAAATAAACCGCCGGTAGTAGCCGGCTAAGCCCAAAAAACTGTGAACTTCCGCAACTGTGCTGGGTACTGGCCATGTCTCAATAGCTACGATCTTTTGGGGATCCACTTCTACTCCTCCTCTAGTGATGATATGACCCAAATACGAAATGTGATCGAGCCAGAACTCGTATTTACTAAACTTTGTGTACAACTGGTGCTCTTTGAGAATCTGGAGGACAACTCTGAGATGCTGCTCTGCTCCGCTTCACTCTTGCTATAGACCAGGATGTCATCTATAAACACAATCATAAACTGATCCAAATATGGAATAAAGATACGATTCATGAGGTCCATGAATAAGCCGGTGCATTGGTTGCTCCAAATGGCATAACAAGGAACTCCCAATGCCCATATCTAGATCTAGAAGCTGTCTTCGGGATGTCCTGCTCTCTGACTCCGATCTATTGGTATCCTGACCGTAAGTCAATCTTCGAGAATACTGCTGCCTTGAGTTGATCAAACAAGTCATGTATCCTCGGAAGAGGGTATCTGTTCTTGATTGTTACTGAGTTCAAGGTACGATAATCTACACATAATCTGGACGTACCATCCTTTTTTCACAAGAAGCATCGGGGCTCTCCAAGGCGATCCACTAGCACGAATGAATCCCTTGGTTCTAAGTTCTTCAATCATCTGGTATAATATCTCTAACTCGGACGGCGCCATCTGTAGACTCTCTCCGACACTGGTGTTGCTTCGAGGATCAAGTCTATGGTAAACTCGATCTCTCGCTCTGGCGGCATTCCTGGATGCTTTTTGGAAAAACATCTGGAAATTCTTCGACTATCCGGGGTAACTGTACTGCTGCTAGCCATCCGCAATACTGGAGGAGAGGTTCAACTTTGCCTCGGGAAAAGGAAAACTCTGGCTCACCTGGAATGCTAAAAACAACCCTGCCAATATGGAAGTCTATCCTCGCATACTGGTTCCTTAACCAATCTATCTCTAAGATCACATCATAATCGGCCATCGGGAACTCTATCAACCTAGCGGAAAACTCTCTACCGCTAACTACGATACGACACGAGGAAAACACTCTATCTACTCCCACAAGACCGTTACCAGTAAGTATATTGAGCCTTACTGATAATGACTCGGGCTCCAGCCCTATCCGTGTCACGAATCGTGCAGACATAAATAAATGCGATGCACCAGGGTCAAATAACACTAAAGTCGAAAAGGTGTTGACGAGAATAGTACCTGCCACTACCTCACCTGGCGCTACTCCTTCTTCTCCCATAGTTAAAGCCAGCACTTGTCCTTGTCCTCTGGGTGCCGGCCCGCTCTGCTGGAACCCTCTCTGCCTATTCTGAACTTGAGCCTGGGTATACTGCTGAGGGCTTTGTTGTTAAAAAGCTTGGGTCTGCGTCGGCAATGGCCTCGAAGATGGGAATGCTGTGGCTGGACTGGTACTGGTGTTGGACCTCTAATCGATGAACTGTTCATGGTTGGTGATGAGTCAGTCCTGAACGGGCAGGACCCTACTTTATGGTCCGGTGCTCTACAAAGCAAACACAATCCTTGTGCCTTGCGCCATTCAGAACAACATGCCCAGGCTTCCCACAATAAGAGTAGCCCACGGTGGAAGACTGTCTCTACTTCTGTTGTTGAGGATGCGTCGGGATTGAATGTTGAACCAACGTTACTGAGACCGCCCGCCTCGGAGCTCCAATAGTCAAAGTCCTAGCTGTTGGGGCTGGTGCTGAAGACTGGTTCATCTGACTGTAGGATTGCTTTCGACCTCCTGTCCTGTCCACAATCCTCTATGAAGTATATTCATGCCTCCTAGCTGCCCTCAATATTGTATCGAAAGTCTGATGCTCAAACTGCTCTACCGCCAATAAAATCTCCAGGTGGAGTCCTTGCTGGAAACCGCTGGGCTCTATCGAACTCGGTCGCTACCAAGGTGGGAGAAAATTGACTAAGTCTCGAAAACTCGGCCGCATATCCATCGACCGTCATGCCCATCTGCTTCAGATTGGTTAACCACGTCTGTAGATCGTACCGAGCTACAGCGTCGAAGTACTTGGTCTGGAATCTCTCACAGAATACTGTCCAAAAAATAGGCACTACTAATCCAATGGCTTACGCCGCCCACCAGCTGCGAGCTAGATCCAATAAACTGCAGGCGCACTACAGCCACCTTCTCATCTTCTGGGGTCTTTGCTGCCTCCAAAATTACCCTTTATCCTGAAGCCATATTCAGCAGCGAAAGCATCTTCACTGCCATCAAAGAATAGAGGGTTTAGGTGCTTAAAATTGTTCGCTGTACTGTTTCCATGGTGTCCACCTCTGTCTAGAGCATCTGCCACTGCCTGGTGCAAGGCATCTCCTCGACGGTCCTGTGATGCAAGCAACTCCCTGATGGTCCAACCAAGGCTCCATCATTCTGCCTTGTAGGTGGGCTGGCTACACTGGAGGTTCTGGATCTTCGGAAAGCATGACCGGGAAGCTGCTCCTGAGTGCTGAGCTTGATCCTCTTGTTGCGGAGGTACTCACTGAGCTCCTTCCGACTGATTGGCAGGACCAGGAGTAGTGCCGCTGAAGAAAATGACACAGGGAACAAAAAAGAAAGACCAGGACAGATCAAAGATACAAGCATGTAATCTGGTCAAGATTTCAGGGATTTAGAGGATACGAGCAGAGATCAAGGGCGAGTGTTGATTGAGACATCTATTCAGTAAACCCTCACATATCTTGATTCACAAGTCCTGCATGGGCTACCATTTAAACCATGTAACGCCCCAGAACCAGAATACTGGAGAGTGGGGGCGAATATAGCCAGCTACGTATATCGAAGTGCAACCCACCTCGCTATACGGTCATGGTTGTCTAGATACATGAGGGTTTAACTACAAGCCATCAGTCTCTATAGTCATGAACAAGCCTATTGTCTCAATCTCATGCAAGGGATAACAGTTACAAGATATTAGATCATCAAATATACAATAGTAAGGTGTCCCATACATTACATATTGGATGATCATGAAGCTAGTCGTAAAATGTAAAGACTTGCAAGAGTTTTAGTCATACATGATTAACCCTAGGATTCGTCAATCATGTTACAGCCCGTAGGCAGACAATAAGTAAGGTATAATCGAGCTAACATGTGCTCGTCGGCTAAATGCCTCAAAAGAAATTTTTACAATAAAGTGGGAGAAAAAAGAGAAAACCACTCGTTGTCGGATTACGCTTGGTGGTACCATCGGGCTGGAAGGTCGGTAGATCATCTGGAGCTGCTCCGAAATCTGGTCACACAAAACCAGCTGGGTCAGATCCCAGAAAGAGCAAGTGCCACAAAGGAGCTTCCTTAAAAACTAAAACCAGCATATCAGTAATGAATATTAAAGATAATTATTAAAGAACCTGATAATAACAGAGACAACAACAGTGAATTGAGTACGAAGAAACCATTCAAGTAGCCAGGTCATAACCCTTAAACCAAACAAGGATCGGGGTTGTAACCCTTCACCTGAATAGAATCCTGTCTCAAATTCTTGTTGGTAAAGTAAAACATGACGAGCATGACGTAGGGTGCAATAATACAATAAACGAAGAGAGGACACAGAATTGCTCTGGGAGCCAGGTTACAATCCTTAAACCAAACAAGGACCGAGGTTGTAACCCTTCGCCTGAACAGAACTTGGCCTCTGATCATTATTGTTGGAGGTAACAATCATGCGATCATACTGGAAACGTTCGTGCACTGAATCTGCATTATACAAGACTGAATCGGACTCCATTCAAATATTCACGTCCAATCAATGACTACGGCTTTCTACATTAACTAACTAGGGTTGTCACAAGCCTAGTTACTAGCAATATGCAGTGAGATTTTCCTCCAGCCACCAGCCCTGCAGCTAATCCAGGTTATCCAGGCGACTTGAATTTTTAAGTAATGCCTCATTCTTTTCCATGTATCAGTAAATCTAGACATGTGCCCTACTCGTCGGCAGGCTACAAGTCCAACAATGGTGGCTGAGATAACAGGATTGCTGGTAACTGGAGAATTCTCTCATGACTACTGGATTATTCTAGTTATTAGCCTTAGCCAGTTTCAGTAGGTACCCCTGACCGTGGTACTCATGGATCCCCGTCCTAGATATGATGCAAGATAATATTGGTTTACAAAAACATAATCGCCCACGGTGTCCAGGCTATCATTCTTGTCATTGTAGGAACGAAATCGTAAAGCAGAATACTCTAGAGGGGGGTGAATAGAGTAGGCAACAGAATATTGCTAATTAAAAATCTCGTTAGCAGTTAGATCACAGATATATAATAATCACAAAATAAATGACAGAAATGAAAAGTGATCAGAAGGCAAACGCAAGCACCGAGATTTATACTGATTTTTCTCTTGTGAGGACTAGTCCAGTCGGAAGAACTCTAGCTTCCAGTTGAATCCATAAGTAACAAGCAGTGAAGAAACACATTAAAAAATATAAAAAAATCATCACAGGCATGTAGCAATGTATAAATAACACAGGCATGGATTTGTCACCGACAGTTTATGTGAAGCATAAAGAAATAATACTGTAAAGCTGAAATAAATAAAATGCTAAGCTGAATAAGTGAAACATATGCCAAACTGAGGCATAAAAACATGTCTATGAAGAGTCACATAACTAAAAGGGTACTGATAATATCTTGGAATGTCGGAGCATTTCCAAGTAAACATAAGACAAAATATCAGTCTCAATAAGAATAACATCTCAAAAATCATCCTCATCATCATCATCGGCTACAGTGCCAGCATGTCCAGAAGTACCAGCTCCAGAAGTATGAGGAGTGGCACTAGAAGTACGATACCAATCGTATGCGTTCCCTGGCTGGAACAGAGAGTGGACCGCCTCATTATCATACGGTAGCCAGAAATAGAAGGGTCTCGAGGTAGAGAGCTAGCAGAGTGACCCGTCTGCGCAAATCTCAGATCAGCGAAAGATTTGGCAATAGCATGGAACTGAGTCACGTCACAGAACTCATATTCCCTGGAAGTGTCAACATAAAAAGACTACAGATATGATAGATGCTGATAACTATCCTCAAATGTCATAGGGTAAGACTGAGGAGGAGCAGGTGCTATGGGAGTAGGTACAGGAGGAGCAGGTGCAGTAGGTGGATGAACAGTGTCAATGCTGCGACGAGAGAGTTTGAGGAACTTGGGCTCAGGGTCCAGAGCACAAGTGGGTAAGTCAATGTCGAATCTCTGAAAGATGTGTGGGATGATCATCACATAAGAGAGGTTACGATCTCTTCCGCGTTATCTACCATCATCTGAATGATAGTCTTAGGGCAGAGAAAGGAATCCCCTTAAGAATGTGATATAAAGCAGAAAGCTCTAGTACAATGACATCATCCTATGAAGTGGATTTTGGAAGTAGAGTGGAATAGATGATGCGATGTAATTCGTAGTTAAATAAGTTCAATTTATTGGTCTTGAACTTTCCAGGACGAGCACGTACGGGCGCACAAAGCCCATTCTTGAAACTAATGAGAGTCGTACCATCAGGGAAATCGAAATCAGTGATGTCATCGAGCGGGACACCTTCGTTTGGAATACCAAGGATTTTTGCTAACATTTCATCATTAAACTCGATATCTATCCCTCCGACATGTGTTCTCGCGGTAAAAGTGTCTAACACGAAATTACAGTAAAATAGTCTAATGGCATTAGTAGCTATAGGGAATTGTAAAGTAGCAAAGCGTTGTAACCCTAATGCCTCAAAGTAAGGATGGTGGTCGGGAAAGACAGTCCATTTGATCGAAGATCCGGTACAAATAGTATGCATAATGAAATCGGCATACCAAAGTAGGGCTTGGTCGGGAGTTTTGAAATAAAACTCGTCCGATGCACCGTCATCCGATTGGACCGAAGAAAAGAGGAAATACGTATGCAGATCCGAAGACGATGCCTCTTCACTAGCATGGGTCTTCCTCTTGAAAGGATTGAATCCCTTAGGCATTTTATCCCAAAACTAGAAACCGTAACAATTTGAAAGTGGAGGAAAGAAGGAATTATACCTCCCGAGAATTGGATAGTTGTAGAGGACGAAATTTTTCGCACGAATTCAAATTTTGGATGAAGATCTCTCGCAGATTGGAAGAAGGAAGGTGGAGAAGAGCTAGGGTTTTCGGGGCACGACTGCTGCTGTTTTGATGATATTTGGAAGAATAAAGAAGAGGGGGCCTCGGGTTCTGACTGGTACATATATATACCCAGCCGAACTCTGTCCGAATTCGGACCGAACTTGGGCCGAATTCGCCAAGAGTTACCTGGCTATATTGTATATAAAAAAAATAACGGGGCCACATCTTTTTCATTAATTCATTTCAAATGTTTTAATTCAGAGTTTAGTAATTTTAAATCTCAAATAATATAATTAATATTATTTATAAATTAATATTCTTTACTCAGCATCTGTCTCAGATTAGCTGTAGTGTACTGTCCCAGCTAACGGAGGTTCACCGAGAAACTCTTAAGTACCGCTTCGTTTCGACCGTAGTCGTGGTGACAGACAGACTCTTTTTAGGCTTGTCTCGAAAACAGTTATTGAGTATCGAATAAATTTTAATATTATTGA
Organism: Iris pallida; assembly: GCA_029216955.1. Classification (NCBI taxonomy): domain Eukaryota; kingdom Viridiplantae; phylum Streptophyta; class Magnoliopsida; order Asparagales; family Iridaceae; genus Iris; species Iris pallida. The sequence continues at coordinate 17,192 of JANAVB010017664.1, forward strand.
TATCTAAAATTCCTATTTCTCGACGTAAATAATTGAAACGATCTTCTGCTAGAGGTTTTGTGAGTATGTCAGCTAATTGATTCTGTGTGTCTATGTATACAAGGTCTATATCTCTATTTTGTTTTTGATCTCTAAGAAAGTGATGTCTAATCTCGATATGTTTAGTACGAGAGTGACATACTGGATTCTTAGTCAAATTAATAGAACTAGTATTATCACAGAAAATGGGTATGTGTGTAAAATGCAATCTATAGTCTTGTAAAGTTTGCTTCATCCACAAAATTTGTGCACAACAACGTCCTGCGACGATATACTCAGCCTCGGTTGTTGATAATCAATAGAATTTTGCTTCTTACTAAACCAAGAGACTAGAGCTTTTCCTAGGAAATGACATGTACCGCTAGTGCTTTTCTATCTACTTTGCATCCGGTAAAATCAGCATCAGAATAACCGGTTAGGTCAATGACGTGGTTTTGGGATACCATAAGCCGATGAGAAGAAGAGCCTTTAGGTATCGGAAGATACGCTTAACTGCACCAATGTGATTCCTTAGGATTAGCTTGAAACGTGCACATAAGCAAACACTAAACATAATGTCTGGTCGACTAGCAGTTAAATACAGTAAGCTACCGATCATACCTTGATACTTACGTATGTCTACAGGTTTGCCTTGTTCATCAATCAAGCTTGGTTGAAGTCGCCATTGGGGAGTGCTAAGTGGCTTGACTGCTTCCATGTTGAACTTCTTTAATAGATCCTTTGTGTACTTTGCTTGATTTATGAACGTCCCATTGTCGGTTTTGTTTGATTTACAGTACGAGAAAGAATTTCAGCTCTCCCATCATGCTCATCTCAAACTCATTCTGCATCACACTTTGAAACTTCTTGACAAAGAGATGCATCAGGATCCAAAAAATCAATATCCATCTACATAGACTTGAATCAAAGAATGTTGTTATTCAAAGATTTTATAACAATATAGTGTCAACCTTTTCCTTTGAAAAAATCGTTATCATAGAAAAGAGCTTAGACGATCGTACTAAGTACGAGGGGCTTGTTTCAAAACCATATAAGCTTTCTTCAACTTGAACATATTCAGGAAATTTAGAATCAGTAAAACCGGGAGGTTGAGCTACATAAACTTCTTCTTTTATAAAACTATTTAAAAATATGCTTTTGACATCCATTTGAAATAACTTAAATTATAAAAACATATAAATGCACATAACATGCGAATGGATTCTAGTCTCGCAAATGAGGCATAAGTCTCGTCATAGTGGATACCTTCTTCTTGATTATATCCTTAAGCTACGAGTCGAGCCTTATTACGAGTCACTAAACCATTCTCGTTTAGTTTGTTTCGGAATACCATCGGATACTAAGACCGGATGATCAATGGGCTTGGGAAGAAGTTCCCAAACTTGATTCTGTTCGAATTGGTTTAATTCCTCTTGCATAGCATCTAGCCAAAAATTATTACTACATGCTTCATCAATATTTTTGGGTTCAAACTGCGAAACAAAAGCAACACAAGAAGCTATATCTTTATTATAGGAACGGTACTTCACCCTTGGTAATCTCACCAATTACCAAGTCCTTTGGATGATTAGCCAAGATCTCATCTCTTTCAGTGTAGTTTCGGATTGCTAGTTCCGGCTTCTTTGCTTGGAGGTTCATCTATGATGTGAGGTCTCATCTTTGTGTGAAGATTTTGCAGTAGCTGTACTTGGTGTGATTATGTCTTCATTGTCTAAGTATTGATTTAGCTCATCAAACTTGACATTGATTGATTTTTCGAAGATCATGGTTCTTTTGTTGAAGACTCTGTATCCTTTGTTCTTTGCTGCATAACCTAAAAATACACCTTCATCGGCCTTTTCATCAAATTTACTCAAATTATCTTTAGCATTTAGAATAAACATTTACAACCAAAAATTTTGAATATGAACTATTTGGTGTTCTATCAAACCATAGTTCATAGGGAGTCTTCTTCGATATAGGTCGAATTAGAACCCTATTGTGAATATAGCATGCTGTATTTACAGCTTTAGCCCATAAGTATCTACGTAGACTAAACTGGTTTAACATTACTCTAGCCATTTCAGATAGAGTTTTGTTCTTACGTTCCACAACTCCATTTTGTTGCGGAGTCCTAGGGCAAGAGAATTCATGCAAATAACCGTGTGTGTCACAAAATTGCTTAATTCTGCATTCTCAAATTCGCCGTCATGATCACTACAATGCGAGTAATCATGAACCCTTTTTATTATGTACTTTCTTGCAAAGGTGACAAATTCTGATAATACATCGTTCTTGTGTGCAAGAAAATAAACCCATGTATATCTAGAAAAATCATCTACAATGACAAATGCATATAACTTACCACCTAGACTAGCAATCTACTTGGTCCAAATAAGTCCATAAGCAACAGTTGTAAAGGTCTAGTGGTACTTATAGTGTTCTTGGATTTAAATGCTGATTTGGTAGCTTTGTTCTTTTCACATTCACTACATACCGTATCCTTCTTGATAGAAATGTCCGATAAGCTGCGTACCAACTTCTTTGTAGATAGTCTTGAAATTGTATCCCTGTTTGCATGACCGAGTCTCATATGCCATAGTTGACTCTCAATGCTTTTGGCCATCAAACATCTACCTGCTTTGTTAGCATCTTCTAACAAATAGAAAATATATTGTCTTCCCTAATACCTTCAAATATAGTACTACTAGTTGAACTATCAACTATAGTACATTTATCTTTGACGAAGTTAATACCATAACCGTGATCAGCTAAATGGCTTATGCTGAGAAGATTATGTTTTAACTCGGTAACTAGACAAACATCTTTAATCACTTGATAGGGAGCCTTACCAATGTCACCGGTACCGGTTATGTACCCTCTTAAATTATTACCGAAGGAGACGTATCCTTCTTTATCCTCTTTGACAGTATTGCGAATAGTGAAGCGTCACCGATCATGTGTCGTGAGCAACCGCTGTCGAGGATCCATTTGCTCCTATCATGTGAAGGCGTCCCACCTACAAATAATTTGTAGATGAAACTCTTGGTACCCATTTCTTATAGGGTCCTGACTGGTTAGTTTTCGGTATCCATACATAAACATTTAAATCTACTAACTTTTTGATTCTACATGCAGAAGATATATGACCAATGAGGCCACAATAATGACATTTAGCATGTTGAGTGTTGAAAGTAGTGTGAGGTGCATGATTGGTAGGTTTTGGTTTTCTAGTATAGAGAGAATGTATGCCTATTTGTCTTCTTGGGCATAGTTTTGGTATGGTTTGGTCTGACAGTGTTGGACGTGTTCCGATGATTCGGTAATTGACACGTGTTAGAATAGGAAGCAGCAACTTCAGGCCGCTTTCCTAAACTAATTTCCAACTTTTTGGAAGTGTCATATGATTTAGTATAGTCAGATGTGAGTGATTCTAATCTGACCTGTGCACACTGGAGACTTTTCTCTCCTTAGATAGGTCTTCCTTTAACTGGATAATAGTTTGGTCTTTTTCTTCGGATAGCTTAACAGTCTCGTGTAACAACAACTTAGAAGAAAGCTCTCCAGACCCATTTGAAGAGTCATTATTTCTAATATGATCTAGTTGGTCGGTAAGTCTTCCTAATTCACCTTTGTACTCTTTGAGTACCTTCTTAGAGGTTTCATATTTACTACGCAGTTTCCTGTAATCACTTAGCAGGTCACTGAAAGCCTCTTATAGTTGTTCAAAGGTGAAATCATCATAAGGATCAAATAGAGGATTAATGATTACCTGATCGCAAGCCATTAAGCATACATTTGCAGCGTCATCTGATTGTTCGTTTTCTGAGTCGCTGGCTTCACTTTTTTGCCATATGCTTGTGTTGGCGTACTTCTTTGATGTAGATTTCTTTAGGCAGCCTTTGTCATATTTGTTGCTTTTCTTTGATGATGATGCTGTGGGACAGTCTTTCTTCATGTGTCCTTTCTTCTTGCATCCGTAGCAAATAGGATCTTCCTCGTTGTTGTTGTTGTTCTTTTGTTCTCCTGTTAAATCTCATGAACTTCTTGAATTTTCTTACCAGAAGAGCTTGATCTTCAGAGTCGGAGTCGCTGTCATCAGAGTCATCTTCGACAGTTTTTCTATGTTGAGTCTTGAGAGCGATCGACTTTTCTGACTTCTTCTTTGGTGTAGCATCTTCAAAGTCTTGAAGTTCTAACTCGTGAGTGAGTAGCTTACCCATGAGTGTTTCCAGAGACATTGTTGAGAGGTCGTTCCCTTCAATGATTGGTGTAGCCTTTGGAATCCAGTTCTTTGTAAAAGCTCGTAGAAGTTTGCGAATCTTCTCATGGTTACTGTAATCCTTGCTTAGTGAAGACAACAGATTTACAATATACAAGAATCTTGTAAACATCTGAGTGACTGATTCACTTGGCTTCATTTTGAACGCCTCGTACTCCTGAGTAAGTCTGCTGATCTTTAACTCCTTGACTTGTGTTGTTCCATCATGGGTTACTTCGAGAAGTTTTCACACTTCGTTTGATGTTGTGCAAGTAGACACCTTGTTGAATTCAGTTCTGTCTAAAGCACAAAATAGGGCGTTAATAGCACGTGTGTCAAGACTGGCCTTTTTCTTTTCCTCCTCTGTATATTTATCATGGGGTTTTTCAACTAAAACTCCATCAACATTAATACGAGGGAGCTTTTTACAACCATCAATAACTAAAGACCATAAGTCAAAATCAAGAGATTTCAGAAAGAAACTCATACGTATTTTCCAATAGGTGTAATTTGTGCCGTCAAACAGTGGAGGTCTGTTTGTGGCTTGGCCTTCACTTGTGAATTTCACAGTTGCCATGTGTAATGCTGTGATCTATATACCAATTGAATATAGCTGCAATTTTACCTTGCTTTACCTGTATAACCCGCTCTGATACCAATTGTAGGAACGAAATCGTAAAGCAGAATACTCTAGAGGGGGGTGAATAGAGTAGGCATCGAAATATTGCTAATTAAAAATCTCGTTAGCAGTTAGATCACAGATATAATAATAATCACAAAATAAATGACAGAAATGAAAACACTACACCCTAATAGACGATTGCCCACGGTTATTACCGTTACTAAAATTTTTAGTAACGGTAATAACCGTGACTAATTAGCCGTTACAAAATATTGTCACGCTTTTTGTCACGGTTTTAACCGTGACAAAATAATATTTTGTGACGGATTTTGTAACGTTTATAACCGTTACGAAATTTATTTTACTAACGGTTAAAACCGTTACTAAAATTAAACGTCGTAACGGTTATAACCATTACAAAAGTTGTTTTTAAGACAAATTAAATGTAATTTGGTAACGGAAAAAATCGTGACAATTAATGTTTTGTGACGGATTTAGTAACGGGTATAGCTGTTACTAAATTTATTTTACTAACGGTTTAACCGTTACTAAAATAAAACGTCGTAACGGTTATAACCATTACAGCAGCTGTTTTCAGACAAAATTAAATATATATTGGTAACGGAAAAAAACCGTTACGAAAATGCATTTATTTCAATATGCCAATTTTCATCTAATAGAGCTTTGTAATAGTTATACAACCATAAACCTGTATTCATCCTGAATTTATAATAATTTTCCTGTAATCAAATAATAAAACATAAAATCACATTCCAACAACATCTCAACAAAAGGTGGCTTACATATTGTCCAACAAAAGTATATATATATATATATATAACCATAATAGCTGAAGCATAATAGTTAAATGCCTACAAAAGTTAACAATATTTTACCAACAAAAGTTTACATGTTTTAATGTTAAGCATAATAGCTTGAATCCCAACAAAAGCTTACATGTCTTAAAGCTTACAAATACCGGATACGTCCGCCTCCCCAAATAATATAACCTCCATCAACTAATTCACAAAGCAAAGAGATTCCATTTTGGGGACCATCATAAACCGGTGCTTCTGGTTTTATCACCTCCGACACATAAACAATTTTCTCATCGTCTTGCACATCCCTTCCATGACAAATAGTGTGAGATGCTAGGAATCCCTTAGCTACATCCTCTCGTCCACGTCCAAGTAAAACCACATTTTGTTTTCCTCCTGAAGTTGGTCCACCATTCTTATCATGGACAACATGGCCACCATTGTTACCATTTTCACCAGGGCTGACAGTGTTATTCAAAACAGGGTTCAAATTTCTTGGAGTTATAGGGATATGCATGTTGTTAGACGCACCTTCTGCCTCAGGCGTACCAGAACCAAAAGTTGGATTTGAGACTTGTGAGAAGTATAAACATAAGTAAGCACTTCTCGTACCATACCCTCAAGACTGTTCAACCTTTGTATAACTTCTGGGTTGCTATTTTTGTTTGCTATTGCCTTTGCAGCTTGTCCAATTTTTACTTGCTTCGTCGAAGATGTGGAGCTAACTGCACGACAACGACTCCTTTTATCAGCTCCAAAAACTTCAGCAATAGGGTCATTCTCAAAGTCTTCTATGCTTGGCACACCATCACCACTCGTGTCTGCGGCTAGTTTTTGCCTCTTTTCTGCGGCCACTATTTCATTCTATGATTTGACAAGATATAAGACAAAGTTAAGAGTTTAAGAAAGTAAAGAACAAAATTAATCAAAAATTAGTACTTTTATATACAGATGATATTGATGGACAGATAGATTGTATTGTTTTGTGGAGTACAAATAACGAGGGCAGTGCAGACTTCGTTGTCATAATCACTTGGGTGTCAGGCTTTTAACATACAAGAAATTAATGCTTTAAACAAGAAGATTTTTGGACAGTTAGTAATCCATCTCCCACATGCTCATATACTGAATTCAAGAACTGGAAACAACTTTGGTGATTTCATGTAACATGTACAAATGGAAACTATAGATCACCTTGTAACATGTATATAGCTAATGAATAAGAGGTATATGGGCTAACTGAGATTTATCATACCAGTGTGCTCCCTATCAAACAAGATTCAAATATCAGCTAACTGAGTATGTGATGATCCATCCATTCTTCAACAAAGATTCATAGACAAATTTGCTTGTTTGTTAAACAAACCTTGTAAATAGGAAGATTCATAGACAAATGTCAGGTAAACAAACCTTGTAACTGACTCAATGCTACAATTTTCCTCCACACCTATTCTCAGTCATTTCATAATGAGATCTTAAAGCCATGTTTCCCTCTCTCTCTCCAAATATATGGACTGCACTTCTAGGCAATGTAAAGGCCTGCACATACTACCTATACTAAGCCAACATTCTTTATTCACAAGATAGACACATGGATGATGGAATGATACTAATCAATAGGAATATTGGTCCTAAAATCGGAATACTGAGATGAACAAAAGGTATTCGAGAAACAGTCCCCCCATACTACGTCATATCTGTTCCAGAGAACTAGGTTCAAGATATGGACAGTACATGATAGGGCATCATCCAAATGAGCAGATGAATGTATGGTCAGAGCATTCCTTTATAACTGAACCAATGAATGAATGCAGGACTCTCCCACTCATAGAGTATCAGAATAGACAGTAAAATGGACAGATACATCACAAACCAATTTAGGCAAGACACGGAACAGTCTATGTACAGGTTGATACATGTATTCTTGATGCAAGGGTAGGACATAAATTCTTATCATATACATATTCAAAAAGAATTTATAACATGTCTTTGATAGGAACACCACTGATTAGTATGAATTGAAGTTCGAGACACCTTGCTAATAAGACATACAGATTCTGTGAGATAACTTTTAAACTTTGATTACCTTTTATGCTTTATTCCTAAAAGCAATATGCCACAGGTGCAGTGCAAGTTATGACCTTGTGTTTCATATCATGGAGAAGTCATCTTGTTATGTGTTTCCTATAGTTTTTGTTATGCTTTAGGTCAATGTCTTGATGACAAAAAACACAAGAGTGAAACAGGTTCATTATAGGATCCGTAAGTGTATGTGTGTGGACCATATAGTGTGTGCCTCAAACGGTGGATATAGAAAGAGCTATGGCATATTGCGGATCCTATAATAAACCTGATGAATGAATGCAGGTTCATATCATGGTCAGAGCATTCCTTTATAACTGAACCAATGAATGAATGCAGGACTCTCCCACTCATAGAGTATCAGAATAGACAGTAAAATGGACAAATACATCACAAACCAATTTAGGCAAGACACGGAACAGTCTATGTACAGGTTGATACATACATTCTTGATGTAAGGGTAGGACATAAATTCTTATCATATACATATTCAAAAAGAATTTATAACATGTCTTTGATAGGAACCCCACTGATCAGTATGAATTGAAGTTTGAGACACCTTGCTAATAAGACATACAGATTCTGTGAGATAACTTTTAAACTTTGATTACCTTTTATGCTTTATTCCTAAAAGCAATATGCCACAGGTGCAGTACAAGTTATGACCTTGTGTTTCATATCATGGAGAAGTCATCTTGTTATGTGTTTCCTGTACTTTTTGTCATGCTTTAGGTCAATGTCTTGATGACAAAAAACACAAGAGTGACACAGGTTCATTATAGGATCCGTAAGTGCATGTGTGTGGACCATATAGTGTGTGCCTCAAACGGTGGATATAAAAAGCGCTGAAACTGTATGCTTATGTTATCTCGTCCTATGCCATAAATATGGTTATCTGTCATTCGGTCGGAACAGACTTTGGCCCTGATGAACTCTTTCAGGCATGGGTCATGAGGCCTATATTTTAATCAGAGTTGGAGGCTTAGCTGGATTGATAGCTATTTCCCTGTTTGAATATGCAGTCCAGGGTATGCATAGCTTTTAAGCTATGTGCCTATCTTTTTTTACTGGACCTTAGGTCCCATTAGCCGCTTCAGGAAAGTTAGCAATAAAAAATTGAGGTGTATAATTATATGGTACTAGTAAAAGTATATCGAATGGTCCAAAAGTTATGAGTTATATTTTGGAAAGTAAATAATAATAAAAAGCAGAGACATTATTGCTTTCAGCCAATCCTGAAAGTTTGGGATAAGGGTTTCCCTTCCAATCATATGCACAATATGTTCAAAACATTGTAGATTGACACATGTTTCTAAATCGTCCATGAAGATACAACTCAGGCTACTTGTCTACCAGTCTTAATTGCATTTCTTTCTTATCTACGAGAGTAATAGATTGTATTCTGTTATTGAATATCTACTAATCATGTTTTTTGCAGGAGAGTAACGGGAAAGCTACTAGTAAGCCTCTTATTGCTGTGACTGAGGTGGACAGCAATCATACGAGTATAGGAGTCAAAAGCAGGGATCAACAATGAACGACACCTATGATAGTGTTACATCAATTTCTAACGGCAGTAATGTTAAGGTATGCAAAAGAAGGTATTTAATGTAAACAATGGATTTATATCTATCAAAAAGTAGGCCGATATGGATGTTTAAGTGATGACTAGGTGCTTTCCCGCACTCTTATAACCAGGAGGGTGATGTGTTTGGCTGTCTCATAAATATCTCCATTGAAAACACCTCTTAATGTCAAGCTGATGAAGTGACACTCTTCAATTGACTGATATAGAGGTGACGGGAAGAGATTATCAGTGTCATGTGAGGAAGAGATTATTAGTAATATGTAGCTAGATTAAATCAGGTACTAATACAATTTTGTGCATAACATGGAATTCAAAACTATTTAAAAATGCTCTTAGTGAAGTATAGGAAATAAAGATGTTGACAGACAAAAGTAAGTAGAATTGTACTAACATATTTCTCTAATGCACATGGAAGCACATTTCCAGTAGCTTTGTTTTTGTGGGCTCTCTTCCATGCTTCCGCTCGCGTAACACCTTGCCCAGGGTGTTCTTCCTCCTACAAGTACAAATAGAAATTAATGATACTTATAATAATATCAATTGCATTTATAAGTAAAAAAAAAATTAAAATACACACCAATTCGTATACTCTGTTATAGCTTTTCCTTCCAAGAGTGTGAGTGATTTTAGATTGGGCCTTGTTTTCAGCATTTTTCTTGCGTTGCTCAATCTTCTTTGGAGCATACTCATTAGCAATAAACTGCTCCCACCAGATTTTATCAATATCATCAGGACATTGACTAAGTGCTAGAGGTTTCGGTAAATATATTCCTTCTTTATCCTTGATTGTGCCTCGTAGGTGATACTTCACTAAAACTGTGGAAATTTGGGTTCCAATAGTGGTCGAGCGAGGATGGGATCAATATTGAATTGAAACTTTGCCTACCACAAACAATAAGGAATAAGGCATTCTTTAAGCCGATAAAGCAATTAGATAAATGTTCAAAATGCATGTAAAGAATAGAAAAAAAGAAAAGTGATTTACCATCAGTGAATTCCAAAGAGCATCTTTGTACACCTTATCTACACTCCTCCGATCATTGTAGCCAATTGGGATGTGAGCTCGAATCAATTTCCCATATTTACTACTCCATTTTACCTCGCCTTCACCTCTAATTACACCATTTGCTTCAATATAGAGTGAGTATTTTTTTACTTTTGATGGAGATGCAGCTTGTGTTCCACTAGGATTTGACGACATTCTGCACTCAACAAATTAAAACAAAAGAAATCGATAATGATACTTTGGACATAGGAATGCATAAACTCCATTATCATACTTTGGACATAGGATAATTTGATACTTACAGGTATGCATAAAAAATATCAGGTATAATTTGATACACCAGGTATGCATCAAAGTATCATAATTTGATCTTACATATATGCATCAAAGTATCATAATTTGTAACCTAGGTTCAGTTCATATCTAAAGGGACTCACAAGAGAAATCATAAATCACAATTTGGTTGATCTTACATGTATGCATCAAAGTATCATCAAAGTATCATAACTTGTAGATTCTGCATCAGGAAAATGTAGTTTGTTTATCTGTAGTCTGTCCGAGCCCAGTTTAAAGTCTTGAATACAACCAGAATCTTAAGTCGAAGCCAAATGAATAATTGGTCGACTAAATTTGTTTTCTTCCTTGGCAGAACGAGGATGGGAGCCTCTGGAAACCAGGGACCGTGCTACCTGCTGGACTCATGACATTCTACAGAACGACGAAAACTCTGGAGAAGTCATGGCATGTCATGGGGCTTGGCTACAACCCAAGTGTGAGCCAAGATGAGATCCGTAACACAGCACTCATACATTTCAATGGCAACATGAAGCCATGGCTTGATGTCGCCTTGAACCAATACAAGCACCTCTGGTCCAAGTACGTCGATAGTGAGATGGAATTCTTGCCACTCTGCAACTTTGGCCTCTAAACAACACAAGAAAGATTTCTTCAGCTCAGAATCTCTCAGCCTTCCGCACCTCTACCAGATCTAAAAGTTGTAATCCCGGCAAAACTGCCCAGTTTGTTTTGCTAATTTCCCTTCATTTCATACTATCCCCATTTTGTAATCTGGGTCTTTGCCCTTCTCCCTTTCCTTCTTTTTTTCCTTCCTCTGTAGCTCTGCAACAGTCTTCTGTTTGTTATGTAGCTCCTGTGTACTGGATGATTTTACCAATATTATATTATAGAGTTTAATTACCATTATAGAGTTTAATCTACAAGTTATGATACTTTGATGGTTGATCTTACATGTATGCATCAAAGTATCCCTCTAGTATATGTTGGAGAATTTGGTTTATCTGCGGTGAGAATCAACGATAATGGCAGGATGTAACTTGAATGATCACCAGATAAGATAAATAATAATACAGTATCAGAACAAAGAACAAAACTCAGGGCTAGTAACTAAAAGCAGGTAGGAAAAATATCAGATTCGCTTACCATTACAGAAATAAAAACTGGAATCCAATTTTACAATGTAACTGTGTACATAATGATTGATGTTGACAGGCTCAAATTTACAGAGAAGCGATCAGGTAAAAATATGCCAAATATTTAGGTTTACCAACATATTGATTTGGTAGAACACATAAATATTTAGGTTTACCAACATATTGATTTGGGATAGCCAAGAGCTCAAAAGGAATAGTTCTCTCCCACCATAAAAATGCTGCATACCTGATACAGAAAACTGTCCTACTCAGATCTAAACCAACAAATACTCATATGAACCCAATTTGAACTTGTAGCTCGAGAATTACGAGGATATTGAGGACAAAGTCTTAATACAAAAGACTTATTGGAAAGTTAATCTACTTGACTATGGCCCGACCATACATTTCCTTTGTGGTAGGCCTGATTAGTTAGTTTATGGAGCATACCAACTGGTGTCACTGGGATGCTGCTCTAAAGAATCTTGAGATATGTAAAAGGGTCGATAGGAGATGGGCTTTTATACAAACGATATGGGCATCTTAAGATAAAGTCTTACTTAGATAGAGACTATGTTGAATCGAAGAGCGACATACATTCTAGTCTGGATATTGTACCTATGTTGGGAGCATCTCGTCACTTGGCACGAAAAAACAAACAATTGTGGCCAGATTTAGTACAAAGGCCGAATACAGAACAATGACTCATACAGTGTGAGACGATGTTACTCAAGACCTTATTGGCCAACCTTGATGCCCAGTGTACCAACCCACTTTCTATGCACTGTGACAATCAAGTTGCCATCTTTATACCCAACAATCCATTCTTCCATTAGATGACCAAACACATTGAAGTGGACTATTATTTTGTTCGTGATGGAGCAATAGGTAATTTGGATTGCACATCATTCACTAAATTTGAAGACCAGATTGTCCATCTCTTCAGCAAACCTCTTTATATATCTTGTTTTATTTTTCTTTGTAACAAGGTAGACATAATTGATATATATATATATATATATATATATATATATATATATATATATATATTCTCCAGCTTGAGGGAGAGTGTTAGCAATATTAACATATGACCAATAAGGCTAATGGGCCTAGGGAAACTCTTGTCATCGTATACATATTCTCCATATCAATGAATATAAGCTAGGTAGGATATTTACAAATTACATAAATAATGTGTACATAATGCAAGGGATGGATAAGATTTATTGGGAAAGCATTCGTCATAGAATAGAATGAACAGTATCTTATAACTATGAACAATTACTTGTTCACTGTCAGCAACTTGCAATCTGGAGACTTCCATAAGTACCATATACTAAAACTATTCAGTTCTCACACATTTCGAACAAGGTTTTTGAATTTTCTCTGAAATTTACATAATGATTGATGTCGAGATGAATACAGGGAAAGCAATAAAGTGCACTGGCATTCATTACAATTCTTCTGCCCATTCTCGTTGCCATATAGAATCATGATTAACTAGAGATGAATAAAGGGGTGTTTTCATAGAACAACAGTTTATGTATAAGGGAAATCCATGATGTATGTGAACGTTATGATCACTCCTCAAGCATTAAGGCCTCGTATCTTGATCACTTGATTAATCTTAAGAAATGAAAAACAAGATTTGTTTTTATCTACTGAAAACTTATTGCTCAGGACAAGTGGTTCAGGTCGAGAACTTTGGCGAGGCAGGTTTGGGTCTAATATTCTGTGCCAAATTGTCCTACATGTTTCAAAATCTATAACTGATATAGCATACTGGAAATGGCAAAGAGGCATGGCCATTTGATTGACCTGTGCAGTGAGTTAGTGAGAGAGTGATCAGGTTTGTATAGGAATTAAAATGTATATATGTGCGGTAATTGGGAGGGGAGTAACTGTTAAGTGATAGTGAATTAGAGTATGAGAGTGTGTGTCTAAGGAATCAGTGAGTATCAGTAACTAGAAACATAGGCAAATACAAAACTAGAGTGTGAGAGTGTGTCAAGTGACCTCATTGAACTTTATGTACCAGTAAAAATTAATTCTAAAATGTCCTGGAACCAGCAAAAATGTAACCCAAAAACTACTTCATGAATATCCTGAATGTACAGGCAAGTAACCCTGTATCAGTTTATACATAAAAAAATTTCTAAACAAATGTATAGGCAAGTAACCCAAAAACTAGTTCATGAATATCCTGAGTGTACAGGCAAGTAACCCAAAAACTATGAAACTGATACAGAGTTCTTGGTTACATGCAAACATGTGCACTTAGCTATATTGATCAAGTACAAGTCTTAAAAAAGTCTAAAATGTAAACAAAGGAACTTGGAACCAGCAAAAATGTTCAAGTATAGCATTCATTTCTTTCCAACACATTTTAGTAGCGGTGCCAAGTGAGGTTGCTCCACAAGACAAGATTGAAAATTTTCTGGTACAATCAACCCATCCACCTCATCAGTCATTCGTTTTGGAGAACGAAGAACAACCGACCAATCTGGATTTTGAATGTCCGTTACATAAAAAACTGACTTGCTTCAAATGCAAGAATTGCTGGCTCATCATACTCCCCATCGGTGCTTTTCAACTTTTTTAAATTCACCGTCAATAAATTAGAGTCTGGACATAACTTACAGCCATTGGTCTTATCTCCAACATTCACCCACTCACAATAGAACACAACATGGTGAAATTCATAATAGTCAACTTCTATGATCTCTTTGATGATCCCATACCATGTAGTATCATCATCCGTAAGGTTCTTGTCTTTTGAACTTGCCATAAATGTGGTAATTGCATCCATGCAAACACCGCTATCTTGTGTTGCAACTTTATCGTCGTAACTCTGGGGAGAGAAGATATAGCCATTGACCCTATACTTAAGATATGTTTTGGCTTGTCGACTTGGTCCGCTAATATATTGCCAGAGATCTCCATTCATGCATTCTTCTTCAATTAACTAGTAAAACAATAAAGTAAACATAATTAATTAGCACCACATCAAGTAAAATGATACACACACACACACACACACACACACACACACACACACATATATATATATATATATATATATATATATATATATATATATATATATATATATATATATATATATGATACACACCTTTTTGTGTAACCAGTCAATGAATCTGGATTGTATCACTACTTCTGCCTCTTTGGTATTACCACGGGAAGTAGTTTCCAGAGACGAGCGATACAAACTGGAAATCATTTAAAATGAATTAAATATAAATAAAGGATATAATTTTTTTGATAATTCTTTATTCCAAAGATGAGCGATACCTGTAGTACTCTGCTAGTTTCGGTATTTCTAATCTAAAAACTATCCATCTTCGAATTTGTCTCCATTGTACCCCGGTTAACTTAATTGTTTTACCCTCAATAATAGAGCGCTCATACACATCATCACCATTTTCAACTAGAAAAGAGGCCTGAGTAGAACTATGATTACCGTGTCACGACCCGCACCCTAGAGTAAGGGCACGAGACGTGAATACGTCCAGCCTACGCCGCAGTGTCGGCGGTAGAACGCTGTCCTAAGTCACATCATCTAGCAGTATATATCTAATCAGTTTATACTCCCCGAATGGGGGTGACATAGCAATAATAAACTCAATCACAACTAAGGAAGAGATAGCACGATATGAACAGAACTCAAGGAAATGAAATAGATAAAACAGTAGTCTAAGATAATCCCAGCAATACAAGGTCTCAGATAAAAGAATATATACAAACTGATCTCCAAATAAACAGTCTAACTAGAACATGATCCAACTACATAAAGATAATAGCCTAACTATCTAATCTAGGCAGTCGGGGGAAAGTCCTCAGCTACTGCTGGATCCTCCTGAGGGTCCAGCTCACAGGTGTCATCTAGGGCTGCCCCGTAGTAGGTGTCCAGGCAAGCCTCCTCCTCGTCCTCTGTAATATTTTCAACAGGTCCAGTCAGGACATGAGCGAGCACAGTACATCTCAACAATTCATAGCAGGTTAGAAAATATGAACATGCAGTAAAGTAAGATACAAGTACTGAAAGAAGTGCAGTATAAAAACAGAGAGAGAACTGTAATAGAAATATCTACTATACATAGAGAACTAGCAGTGACTAGTGAGTCAGAGTACAACATGAACATGTAAATGGCCTGGGATGATTCAATGAAGACACTACGGAATGATTCAATGAAGATACTACTGGTGTATTATTTACATGTCCACTTCTACTCCCCCGTACCCCCAATCAATACACAAGGATCCAGCCAGGTTATGTTATATGATTCCATACAAGGCCCGCGAAGGGGGATACATGGATGTCCCATAAATAGGGAGTCTGGGGATTACCCAACTGTGTAGGATTCAAGAGACTCTGTGATCATGAGGGTACATGTCACAAGTAATCAAGTGAACCAAGAAGCATAGTGATACGCCATGTAAGTGAAACGCACAGAAAACGTAGTACCCGATGCTCCATAAGGATAACATCTCAAGAAAGGATCCATATAGTACCAATCCGTGTGACCGTCGTGACAGTACAAGTAAAGTAATCTACTGCAGGAAATAATTCTAAGCAGGATATGAAATGATCAGAGAATGTACTCGCCTGTAACTGAGTGTCCGGTATGAAACGTACTGTCCAAGGAGTGGTGTCTGGCTCCTAATCAGAACAGCACAAGTCACAACAAGTCCAGAATATCAAAATGGAGTCCTACTATGCATTCTATATGATTCTAAGTCAATCTAGACCAAAGTCAACTCTTGGTCAACTCTGGTCAACCCTAGAAGTCAAACTAGGTCAACCAAGTCTAATTTAATCTATACTAGGACACACAAGCCTATACTAGCTAGTACACACCACTACAAGGCTTATGCAAGCCTGAACCAAGCCTATCCCAACTATATCACAATATCACAACATAGCTATATGCTATATAACTAGCATACATTCAAACATGTCTAACTTATTTATTAATATACATATATATATTTAGATACATTACATTATATATATATACATATATGTGTAGGCTACCTACATTGAATATACATTAACTTACATATATATACATTACATACATATATAGATATCCACATATAGTTTATACATACATGTGTAATAAGAGAGAGGGGAGGCATGTGTGTGTGTATGATACTGTGAGAGAGGAGAGGACTGTGTGCTTGTGGGCTGTGACAGTTGTGCAGGAAAGAAAAAGTAAGTAAAGAAGTGCAGGAATTATCCAGTGACAGTGTGCAAACTGGACTAACCAACAGTGTACAGGAATAACAAAATCAGTGAAGGAGAAGGAAAATTGTGATGGTATACATGTAATGCAGGAATCATAAGGCCAACTCTCAGATTTAGGATCACAGGGAAAACTCAGGAATAGGCAAGGAAATCAATTCAGTAATTTAAAGACAGTTTTCCCCCCTTGCCTATTCTCAGGTTTAGTATTCTCCAAACAATTGAACTTCACCCAACTCAGGTTTTGTAATAACTGGAAACTCAAATAAAAGGGGAGAAAGGAAAGGGAACCAATCTCAGGTTTTAACAAATAACCAAATGGCAGGACTCAACAGTGCTACTCACTGAAATCTCAGGTTTAGTAGCAACCAACCTCAGTTCAGTCCATGAAGAACATTCAAACCTTTCAATATGAACCCACAATCAGTTGAAAACATTAACAGTGAACTAGAAATCAGTTTATGATATATTATGAACATCTACCTATTTAACAGTCCATCAGTTTAACACTAATTCATGACCATGCAAGACAATGTATATAGGACATGATTAGAGTCTAACTCAGCAATTAACATCAACTCTAGGATTTAATTCATTAATAATATTACTTCGAAAACTAGAATGAAGTTAACAGTTTTAGCATTTACTGTATCAGTTATACATTGAGCCTCTACTCCTAGGCCAAAATCCCATTTACACAACTATCACTCCATATTCAAATATAAGAATTAATCTAACTGGTATTATGATGTGTGGGGATGAAAATTTGATTGAACAAACATAGCAAAACAGGAAGTAATAGATTTGAACACAACAGTAACTGTGTCAATGTAATTATCAGGAAAGACAGTTCGTTTGCCCAAATCGAATCCAATAATCCACATAACCCAACTAAAAACATGCAAACAATCTACATACACTATATACTATAAATTAGGATCTAATTTACAAGTTAAAACAGGAAATTTAACCATAGGAATGAATCTACACACAGAGCAAAAATCCAAACACTTAACACGCACAGTCTTCCCCATGCCCACGGGTTTTCGTGTCCGACACGACACCAACCGATATGAGGCTTGGGGAGTGTCATGACAGACACTGCCCCTTGCTCAGTGTCAAATATCAAGTGTCCTCGTGTCCTGTGCAGCCCGCACGAGCACACTGGTAGCAGGGGAGCTACTGTGCTCGTGCGCGTGCCACGAACCCGCGTGTGCACGTGTCGACCATGACTCGACACGACACAGAAACTTAAGGGCGACACTCGAAACCTATAAGCAAGCCCTAGGACTAGATTCCTATTCAAATACTTTCCTAAAAACTGAACGAAGTGTCCTTTGGGACATTTCGTCGAACACTAACAGCAACCTATTGATACGTGTTCGATACGGACACGAAACGAATCCGAACCCTAGGTTTAGCCTATCCTACAGTAGGGGTAGGGCTAGGGCCTTCCTAAATGGATTCAAACAGGAATTTAATAGAGTATTGAGAGTTATACCTAATGATGCACAATGAATGGAAAAGCTTTCAAATGGAGAGAACTCCTCAAGCCTCCAAGTCCCACAAATTGTTATCTCCCTGCAAATAACTCATACCAGCAGCAAGAGAATGAATTTTAGATCCTAATGGAATTGGTTTTAAGGAAAAAAGGATTTAAAATGGATTTTTAATGATTTTTGGAAGATGGGACTCACCTCTTTCCTTAGAACTTTGAAAGAATCCTAAAAGAGGCTAGCCCTAAAAACTAGGAGAGTATTTATAATGGGGGAATCCCTAGGTTCAGCTAGGTGGCCGGCCATGCTAGGTTAGGGTGGGGGTTGAGCTAGGTTTAGATAGTCCTATCTAGTTTAGTCACAAATGACTTGTGTAATCACAAGCCATTTATCAAATAACTTGATTCCTAAATTCCTAATTCAAGTTCTAATGAATCACTAACCACTAACTTGAGTCACACTAGGTTAGACTAGGCTCCACTTGACCTAACCAAGCCCAACTAACTATGGTTAGTTCCTAGGTTGGTCTACATGAGTCAAAACTAGTCAAAAATCAAACTAGTCCAAATAAATCCAAAATAAATCCTAAAAAGTCCCATAAATTCTAATTAATACTAATAAATTTTATTTACCCCAAAAATGATAAATTTACCCTCAAACTAGAAATGTGGTAATGACAAATCTATCCTCCTTAAAAGAATTTCGTCCTCGAAATTGAAAGGCGAAACGCAACTGATGAGAATGATAGAAAGTATACCTCAAGGTCCAAAAAGATAAGGGTACCGCTTGCGCATCTCATCCTCCCGCTCCCAGGTAGACTCTCCTAAAGAATGATGCCTCCATGCGACGCGTACCAAGGGTATCACCTGGTTCCTCAGGACCTTCTTCCGTCGATCCAGAATCTTCACTTGCTGCTCTGGATAGCTGAGAGAAGGACCCACCTCAATCTCCGAATGATCGAGCACATGGCTAGGGTCAGCCACGTACCGTCTCAACTGTGATACATGGAATACGTTGTAGAACCCCACAAGTGCATGCAGCAAGTCTAGCCTGTAAGCCACGTCACCGACTCTCCCGCTGATAACGAAAGGGCCAATGAAGCGCGGGTTAAGCTTCCCGCCTCCACCAAAACGTATCGTACCACGAGTCGGAGATATCCTCAAGAAAACCTGGTCTCCTACCTAATCACAAGCAAGGTCTCAATTAAATAATAATAAACAAACATGATCAAAATCACAAACAAACAACCTAAATCTAACCCTACTCTAATCTGTACCTCAAACTCCAAGGGCCTCCGGTGGCTATCGGCCCAGTGTCGATGTCTGTCCTACGCCATGCGAAGTCTGTCCCTGATGAGCTTCACCTTCTCGACCGCATCCACAATCATCTCTGGCCCCAGCAAAGCTCGCTCACCAACATCATCCCAGGATAAGGGTGTACGGTACCTACGCCCGTACAGAGCCTCGAAAGGTGATATTTCGATGCTGGCCTGGACACTATTGTTATAGGCAAACTCTACCAAATGAAGATGATCCTCCCAGGAACCTCCAAAGTCCAGAACGCATGTCCGCAGTATATCCTCAAGGGTCTGAATAGTCCGCTCTGACTGTCCGTCCGTCTGGGGGTGGTATGCAGTACTAAACTTGAGCTGAGTGCCCAAGCTGGTCTGCAGACTCCTGCAGAAATGGGAAGTAAAACGACTATCCCGATCTGAGACGATGCTGACCGGAACTCCGTAGATCCTGACTATCTGCCGCATATATATCTCCGCCAGCCTCTCTGTAGACGTACCTACCTTGAATGGCAAGAAGTGGGCCGATTTGGTCAACCTGTCCACGATGACCCAAATTGCGTCTTTCCCTCCTGGAGTACGCGGCAATCCTGAAACGAAGTCCATCGTGATATGCTCCTATTTCCATTCGGGAATGAGAAGCGGCTGCAACAATCCACCGGGCCTCTGTCTCTCTGCCTTGACCTGCTGACAGACCAAGCACCTAGCTACGAAGTGGGACACCTCCCGCTTCATCCCTGACCACCATACGTGCTCCCGCAGATCTCGGTACATCTTGTTGGCACCCGGGTGTATAGAGTCTGAGATCTGTGGGCCTCCTGCATAATCTGCTCTCTGAGCTCCCCACTAGGTACACATAACCTGGCACCGTGCCTCAGGGCACCATCCTCTGCAAGTGAGAACTCAGGATCCCCCACTCCTATACTGATCTGCTCTCTGATACTCTACAAAGCCACATCCTCGAACTGGGCCGCCTTGATCCTGTCCATCAAGTCTGACTGTATCTGTATCCCTATTAGCTGTATCTGCACTCCCGGTACGATCACCTCAATCCCAAGGCTCTCCAAGTCGGCTAGCAAATGCCGATCCATGGTCAAACACATGGCTGTCGGATACCTACTCAAGGCATCGGCAACCACGTTGGCCTTCCCTGGATGATACTGCAGTAGGATGTCAAAATCCTTCATCAACTCCAGCCATCTGCGCTGTCTCATGTTCAACTCCTTCTGAGTGAACACATACTTAAGGCTCTTGTGATCTGTGAAGATCTCCACCCTCTCACCATACAGATAATGCTTCTACAGCTTCAGAACAAATATCACTGCTGCCAGCTCCAGGTCGTAGGTAGGATAGTTCTTCTCGTGGGGACGTAACTGTCTGGAAGCATAGACAATCATCTTTCCGTGCTGCTGCAATACACAACCCAGCCCCTTCTCTGAAGCATCACTATAAATAGTGAATCCACCTGATCCTGAATGCAACGTCAGAATCGGAGCTGTCGTCAGCCGCTTCTTCAACTCATTAAAAGCCGCATGACACTCCTCTGACCATACATACTCAGCATCCTTCCGGGTCAACCGTGTCAACGGCTCTGTAACTCGGGAGAAATCCTGCACAAATCTCCGGTAATATCCTGCCAGCCCCAGGAAGCTCCTGATCTCTACAACTGAAGTCGGCGCTGTCCATGCCTCAACTGCCACAATCTTCTTGGGGTCAACTGAGATACCATCTCCAGTCACCACATGCTCCAAGAAATCCACCCGGTCTAGGAAAAACTCACACTTGGAGAGTTTTCCATAAAGCTACTCCTTCATGAGAATCTCCAGCACTATCCGCAGATGCTCCTCGTACTCCTCCTCAGTCTTGGAATATATCAAGATATCATCAATAAATACCACTACAAACTGATCCAGATACTGATGGAACACCTTGTTCATAAGGTTCATAAACACAGCTGGTACATTGGTTAGCCTAAATGGCATAACCAGAAACTCGAACTGCCCATACCGCGTCCTGAAAGCGGTCTTGGGAATATCCTCCCTCTTCACCTTCACCTGGTGATATCCCGACCTCAAATCAATCTTAGAAAATACCCGAGCTCCGCTCAACTGGTCAAATAGATCGTCGATCCGCGGCAGTGGATATTTGTTCTTGATCGTGAGGTTGTGAGTGCCCTATAGTCAATACACATGCATACTGACCCATCCTTCTTCGACACAAACAACACTGGTGCACCCCATGGCGACGAACTCGAGCGGATGAAGCCCTTGTCCTATAGCTCATCTACTTGCTTCTTCAGCTCCACCAGCTCGCTGTTGTTCACCCGATAGACATGCTGAGAGATGGGTTCCGCTCCTGGAACCAAGTCTATCGAGAACTCTATGTCTCTGTCTGGTGACAGTCCCGACAACTCCTTCGGGAAAACATCCATATAATCTACTATCAAGGGGTGTAGAATCGTCTGCTCTTCGACCGAGACTCCATAGAAAACTCTGCTGCTCTGCTCTGCCTGACGTCTGGAGTACTCGAACTCTGGCTCCCCCGGCGCTCTGAAGAGAACTCTACCCCCTTTGCAATCAATGCTGGCATGGTGCCTGCTCAACCAATCCATGCCTAGTACTATATCGTAGTTCGGCAATGGCATTACGAGCAGGCTCACCTCCAACTCACGGCCTCCCAAACTACTCTCCGACCCTTACAAATATCACTCACGAGGATAATACCACCCCCGATCGTGATCTTATAAGTCCTAGGCAACGATTCAGCTACTATGCCATGTCTAATCGCAAAAGATACTGAAATGAAGCTATACGAAGCACCGGAATCGAATAAGGCGAATGCTAGACTGGAGTCAAGAAGAATCGAACCTGCAATCAGCTCTCCGATGGCCTCCGCATCCTTTGCTACCATGGCGAATCCTCTCCCCTGCTGGCCTCCCCTGGCCTGCTGCTGGTGCTGGACAAACCTCTGCTGCTGCGTCGGCAGGGCTGGTCCCCGCTGCTGTCCTGCTGGAGCCCTGGCTCCTCCTCCTGGGCCTGCTCGTACTACGCGGCACTTCCTCATCTGGTGGTCTGCTGAACCACACTTCAGGCACTGGCCCAGCCTCCTCCGACACTCATTGGCGACATGCCCGGGCTTCTTGCAATAGGCACAAGTAATACTCTGCCTCTGTCCCTGCTGGTGCTGCCTCGGCTGCTACTGATGCTGCACTGGCTGGTGCCTCGGCTACTGAAACTACTGCGGCTGGAACCTCTGCTGCTGGTGGTGCTGCTACTGAAAGTACGGCCTCTTGGCCGTTCCTCCGCTACTGCTGCCTCCCTGGGAGTCTCGCCCCCTCTTGAGCCTAAGCTCAAGATCATCCTCTGTAGCTAGTACGTCCACCAGGATCTCCTCAAATGTAGTACTGCGGGCGTTCTTGGTGTAGGACTTGACCTCCTTTACCAAGCCCTTCCGGAACCTCCGGGCCTTCGTCGCCTCTGACAAGTCCTCTACAAATCTGCCCAGGCGGCAGAACTCTCCTGCATACTCCTCCACAGACTGACTCCCCTGGACTAGGGCCTCGAACTGAGTCTCGAGGGCTCCCAGTGCTGCCTCCGGGAAGAACTTCTCTTTGAACAGCTTCTTGAATGCTGCCCAAGTCTGTCCTGCTGTGCCGACCCTCGGGTCGGTCTGGTACCATGTCCGGGCCAGATCCTGCATTATGCTGGCCGCTGCCTCTATCTGGAGCCTCGTCGGAATCTCAGCCAGCCTGAAGATCTCCTCCATATGCTCGATCCACTCATCGGCATACAGGATCCCCTCTGTCCCGTGGAAGTCTCTCGGGTGCATCTTCTGGAAATCATGGATGCCTTTCTCCCGTGGCTGGTGCGGCTGCTGGACTGCTGCTGGCTGAGCCGCGACTCTCTCCACTGCTGTTACTGCCAGCTCAATGCCTCGAGTGAGCTCTGCCGTCTGTCTCTGCTGCTGAGTCTGCTGACCCTCGATGTACTGCCTGAAGAAGGCTAGCAGCTGCACTGCATCTACTGTCCCTGGAGGTGGCTGCTGGTAAGGATCCTCTGGGAAAATCGGGTCCTGCCTCCGAGCCGGTGGATGCATGTCCCCTGCTGCGACTGTCGACGGTCTCAAACAACGAGCTGAGGTGGCAGGAGCTGCAGTCCCCTGGCCTCACCGTGCTGGCTGAGAAGGTAGCAGGTCCCCTCTATAGCATCCTCATGGACGACACGCTTGCGATCGAGTCTCTACCATTCTGAAGATAGACAAACAAGAGTATCAATTTCTGAGAAAAGAAGCGAAATAACAAAGGCGAACAATCTATAATTCAAATGATCAGCTGACAAAGGATTTAGATGGCAATAAAAGGAATTTTCCTAAAATGATTGAGTACCTTAAAATTAATGTCCTATATCTTATAGCAGGCTGCAGTGATACTCTAGTTAGAGCACCACTACACTTATAGTCTAGACCTGCATGGGCCACACTAAAAACGTGTCACGACCCGCACCCTAGAGTAAGGGCACGAGACGTGAATACGTCCAGCCTATGCCGCAGTGTCGGCGGTAGAACGCTATCCTAAGTCACATCATCTAGCAGTATATATCTAATCAGTTTATACTCCCCAAATGGGGGTGATATAGCAATAATAAACTCAATCACAACTAAGGAAGAGATAGCACGATATGAACAGAACTCAAGGAAATGAAATAGATAAAACAGTAGTCTAAGATAATCCCAGCAATACAAGGTCTCAGATAAAGAATATATACAAACTGATCTCCAAATAAAGAGTCTAACTAGAACATGATCCAACTACATAAAGATAATAGCCTAACTATCTAATCTAGGCAGTCGGGGGAAAGTCCTCAGCTACTGCTGGATCCTCCTGAGGGTCCAGTTCACAGGTGTCATCTAGGGCTGCCCCGTAGTAGGTGTCCAGGCAAGCCTCCTCCTCGTCGTCTGTAATATTTTTAACAGGTCCAGTCAGGACAGGAGCGAGCACAGTATATCTCAACAATTTATAGCAGGTTAGAAAATATGAACATGCAGTAAGTAAGATACAAGTACTGAAAGAAGTGCAGAATAAAAACAGAGAGAGAACTGTAATAGAAATATCTACTATACATAGAGAACTAGCAGTGACTAGTGAGTCAGAGTACAACATGAACATGTAAATGGCCTGGGATGATTCAATGAAGATACTACGGAATGATTCAATGAAGATACTACTGGTGTATTATTTACATGTCCACTTCTACTCCCCCGTACCCCCAATCAATACACAAGGATCCAGCCAGGTTATGTTATATGATTCCATGCAAGGCCCGCGAAGGGGGATACATGGATGTCCCATAAATGGGGAGTCTGGGGGTTATCCAACTGTGTAGGATTCAAGAGACTCTGTGATCATGAGGGTACATGTCACAAGTAATCAAGTAAACCAAGAAGCATAGTGATACGCCATGTAAGTTAAACGCACAGAACACGTAGTACCCGATGCTCCATAAGGATAACATCTTAAGAAAAGATCCATATAGTACCAATCCGTGTGACCGTCGTGACAGTACAAGTAAAGTAATCTACTGCAGGAAATAATTCTAAGCAGGATATGAAATAATCAGAGAATGTACTCGCCTGTAACTGAGTGTCCGGTATGAAACGTACTGTCCAAGGAGTGGTGTCTGGCTCCTAATTAGAACATCATAAGTCACAACAAGTCCAGAATATCAAAATGGAGTCCTACTATGCATTCTATATGATTCTAAGTCAATCTAGACCAAAGTCAACTCTTGGTCAACTCTGGTCAACCCTAGAAGTCAAACTAGGTCAACCAAGTCTAATTTAATCTATACTAGGACACACAAGCCTATACTAGCTAGTACACACCACTACAAGGCTTATGCAAGCCTGAACCAAGCCTATCCCAACTATATCACAATATCACAACATAGCTATATGCTATATAACTAGCATACATTCAAACATGTCTAACTTATTTATTAATATACATATATATATTTAGATACATTACATTATATATATATACATATATGTGTAGGCTACCTACATTGAATATACATTAACTTACATATATATACATTACATACATTATAGATATCCACATATAGTATACATACATGTGTAATAAGAGAGAGGGGAGGCTTGTGTGTGTATGATACTGTGAGAGAGGAGAGGACTGTGTGCTTGTGGGCTGTGACAGTTGTGCAGGAAAGAAAAAGTCAGTGAAGAAGTGCAGGAATTATCCAGTGACAGTGTGCAAACTGGACTAACCAACAGTGTACAGGAATAACAAAATCAGTGAAGGAGAAGGAAAATTGTGATGGTATACATGTAATGCAGGAATCATAAGGCCAACTCTCTGATTTAGGATCACAGGGAAAACTCAGGAATAGGCAAGGAAATCAATTCAGTAATTTAAAGACAGTTTTCCACCCTTGCCTATTCTCAGGTTTAGTATTCTCCAAACAATTGAACTTCACCCAACTCAGGTTTTGTAATAACTGGAAACTCAAATAAAAGGGAGAAAGGAAAGGGAACCAATCTCAGGTTTTAACAAATAACCAAATGTCAGGACTCAACAGTGCTACTCACTGAACTCTCAGGTTTAGTAGCAACCAACCTCAGTTCAGTCTATGAAGAACATTCAAACCTTTCAATATGAACCCACAATCAGTTGAAAAATATTAACAGTGAACTAGAAATCAGTTTATGATATATTATGAACATCTACCTATTTAACAGTCCATCAATTTAACACTAATTCATGACCATGCAAGACAATGTATTAGGACATGATTAGAGTCTAACTCAGCAATTAACATCAACTCTAGGATTTAAATCATTAACAATATCACTTCGAAAACTGGAATGAAGTTAACAGTTTTAGTATTTACTGTATCAGTTATACATTGAGCCTCTACTCCTAGGCCAAATCCCATTTACACAACTATCACTCCATATTCAAATGTGAGAATTAATCTAAATGGTATTATGATATGTGGGGATGAAAATTTGATTGAACAAATATAGCAAAACTGGGAAGTAATAGATTTGAACACAACAGTAACTGTGTCAATGTAATTATCAGGAAAGACAGTTCGTTTGCCCAAATCGAATCCAATAATCCACATAACCCAACTAAAAACATGCAAACAATCTACATACACTATATACTATAAATTAGGATCTAATTTACAAGTTAAAACAGGAAATTTAACCATAGGAATGAATCTACACACAGAGCAAAAACCCAAACACTTAAGACGCACAGTCTTCCCCATGCCCACGGGTTTTCGTGTCCGACACGACACCAACCGACACGAGGCTTGGGGAGTGTCATGACAGACACTGCCCTTTGCTCAGTGTCAAATATCAAGTGTCCTCGTGTCCTGTGCAGCCCGCACGAGCACACTAGTAGCAGGGAGCGACTGTGCTCGTGCGCGCGCCACGAACCCGCGCGTGCACGTGTCGACCATGACTCGACACAACACAGAAACTTAAGGGCGACACTCGAAACCTATAAGCAAGCCCTAGGACTAGATTCCTATTCAAATACTTTCCTAAAAACTGAACGAAGTGTCCTTTGGGACATTTCGTCGAACACTAACAGCAACCTATTGATACGTGTCCGATACGGACACGAAACGAATCCGAACCCTAGGTTTAGCCTATCCTACAGTAGGGGTAGGGCTAGGGCCTTCCTAAAATGGATTCAAACAGGAATTTAATGGAGTATTGAGAGTTATACCTAATGATGCACAATGAATGTAAAAGCTTTCAAATGGAGAGAACTCCTCAAGCCTCCAAGTCCCACAAATTGTTATCTCTCTGCAAATAACTCATACCAGCAGCAAGCGAATGAATTTTAGGTCCTAATGGAATTGGTTTGAAGGAAAAAGGATTTAAAATGGATTTTTAATGATTTTTGGAAGATGGGACTCATCTCTTTCCTTAGAACTTTGAAAGAACCCTAAAAGAGGCTAGCCCTAAAAACTAGGAGAGTATTTATAATGGGGGAATCCCTAGGTTCAGCTAGGTGGCCGGCCATGCTAGGTTAGGGTGGGGGTTGAGCTAGGTTTAGCTAGTCCTATCTAGTTTAGTCACAAAATGACTTGTGTAATCACAAGCCATTTATCAAATAACTTGATTCCTAAATTCCTAATTCAAGTTCTAATGAATCACTAACCATTAACTTGAGTCACACTAGGTTAGACTAGGGTCCACTTGACCTAACCAAGCCCAACTAACTATGGTTAGTTCCTAGGTTGGTCTACATGAGTCAAAACTAGTCAAAAATCAAACTAGTCCAAATAAATCCAAAATAAATCCTAAAAATCCCATAAATTCTAATTAATACTAATAAATTTTATTTACCCCAAAAATGACAAATTTACCCTCAAACTAGAAATGTGGTAATGACATACCATCACGTGGATTTGGCATGTACTCCATAGCATATCTAACAGACTCCGAAATAAGATAAGCCTCAGCAATCGACCCTTCAACATAACGCTTGTTGCTAGGAATGTCTTTACACTCCTTCATAGACCTTGTACCCGATAAAAATAGTTAAAATTGTTAGTTTCCATCTAACTCAATAAATAACAACATTATAAGAAAATAATCATCTCACCTTTCAAATGGATACATCCAAATGTATCTCGTAGGTCCACAAAGTAGCTTGGTCAGCAAGATGAACCATTAGGTGGATACTTATGTCAAAAAAGTAGGCTGGAAAATAATGCTCCAATACACATAATGCCTCAGCGATCATATCTTTTGCAGCTTGGACATGCTTTCGATCTAGGATCTTTGAGCACAATATGTTAAAGTATAGGCATACTTGCATAATAGCTCTTTTTAGGTCGCGTCTATTTAGAAATGCATGTTGAAGCATAACTGGCAACAAATACTGTATAATGACGTGGTAGTCATGTGACTTCTTATATGCAAACTTAGTGGTTGAAGACTTACAAGGTTGCTCAGGTTAGATGCAAATCCTGATGGGAGCTTTAAGCCTTTTAGGACTTGGCAAAATTGTTTCTTCTGGGAATTGTCCAAGGCATAACCTGAATCTCGTTGCCCCTTTTTGTCCAAAAGCATATTTATTAAATGTTCAGCAACATTCTTCTCAGTATGCATCAAATCAATAGTATGTCGTACTTTATGAGATTGCCAATATTCTAAATTAAAAAGAATGGACTTTTTATACCATGCTGGTCTTTCACTACTATCATAATCGATATCATCATCATCACCACCACCACCATCATCACCACCACCATCGCCCTCGAGTGACATTCTCTTCTTGCCATAACCTTTCACTAACTTACCAGGTATATAGTGGATGTGATCAAGCCTTTGCAAAAGGGTTGATCCATGCAAACGCTGCGGAGGTTGTCTGTGCTCTTCAGTCTTATACCATCCACGTTTGACTTCTCTGAATGGATGATCATCCTTCAAAAATCTTCTGTACTTTGTGTACACATTCTTCCCACCAATCCTCTCAGACTCCGTCTCAGTGCCGCAAATAGGGCATGCTTTGTAACCATGTGTTACACAACCTGATAAATTTCCAAATGCCGGAAAATCATGGATCCCCCATAACAACATGGCTCTCAAAGTAAAATGCATCCCTCTGTCCAAGTCAAATGCCGATACTCCTTTCCAAAGTTGTTTCAACTCATCTACAAGAGGCTGCAAAAAAAATCAATATCTTGACTTGGTGCTTTAGGCCCAGGAATTAATAAGCACATCATCTGAAACTGTGATTTCATGCATAATAAAGGAGGCATATTGTTTGGTATAACGTAAACAGGCCAACAACTGTAATTATTAGATAGAACACCATGTGGGTTGAATCCATCAGTCGCTATACCAAGCCAAACATTTTGTCCCTCATCAGCAAACTCTGGCCACCTGCATTTAAGTGTTCTCCATTCAGCTGAATCACAAGGATGTCGCATTAAGTCCCACGAAGGCTCTACTTCCTTGTGCCACTACATTTTTTTTGCAATCCAAGGTATTGTATACAACCTCTTTAATCTTGGAATCAAAGGAAAGTGCCTCAAAACTTTATTGGTTCTTTTGATTCCCTTCCAACCTTTCCTGGCTTCGTTTTCTCCTTAACTTTGAACCGGGACGTCTAACATTGAGGGCACTCAGTCGCATTTGCATACTCCTTCCAATACAACATGCAATTGTTCTCGCATGCATGGATGCACTTCGCCTTCATTCCTAAATCTCTCATCATTTGCTTCATTGCAGAATACTTTTGAGGGAGTGTGTTCCCCTTAGGGAGCCATTGAGTCAAACACTTTAACAATTCTGTCACACTATTTCCCGACCAATTTTACTTCTTCTTTATGTTATGCAACTCTATAATTACAGATAGAGTTGTGTGTTCATCTTCACAACCGGGATATAATTTCTCACTAGCAATTCTCTTATATTCACAATACTTATCAACATGATCAAGATAAGGAGCAAAAGAATTTTCGGGCACTACATTTGCTTGAGAATTATTTGCACCACTACCTTCACCACCAGGAGCTTCATTGTGTACACCATAAGCATCATCAACAAGGTTCTCCAGCGTACCCTCATTGACATTGGTATCTTTGCTTAGAACTTCATCATGAATTTGATCTTCTTCAATAAATTGTGCTTCATATCCTGCTGTCATATCCATGCCCAGCTTTTCTCTATGAAGAGACCATTCATCGTATGTCGGAAGCACACCATTGACGATCAAATGCCTTCTAACTACTTCAAATGAAGCTCTTTTTTCATTTTGCATATTTTACAAGGGCAACTACATGTTGTAAGCCCGGGGGTGAGTGTTTCATTGCAAAATCCATAAAAATCTAACCCCTTGTTTGTACTCGGCGTCATTTCTACGTGGATATTTAATCCATCCTTTTGAAATCGATCGTGACATGATAGGAAGAAAAAATATTCCTCTCAAACAACAAACCTAACAAACAAAGAAGATGAATATTAGTAAGAATTTAATCATTATACAAACTGCTAAGAAATAACACAAAAAAAGAAAAGAAAAGAATATATTGATTTCTTTTCAAGTTACTTTCTAAGTCATTATATTGGCTTTATCTGTTTTATAAGATAACAATTTAATGAAGGCAAAGGATATAAACAAAGGTGATCGACAAAATTATAATGCATGGATCATAGTACCCGATGGACAACAACACATGCTTTGTGTCTTCCTTTTTCAAAAGGGTGTAGAAATTAAAGAAGATACCATGCTCTTCCTTTTTAAAAATCCTGGAATTTTTTGCCTCCTATCATATGCTCCCTATCAATAAGAAAAAAGAAAGGAAAAAAAACAAAAGGGAGAAGAAATACAAACAACAACAATGTACTAGTGGTAGACAAGACCAAACTTTTCAAAATCAGAAAAAAGTATGGAACCACCATAATTGTTGAGACATTCTTGGGCTACATAGCACCACACACAATCTAGACACAGTCAATTTTTACAAGATAAACCAAAATCAGAAAAAACTACGGAACCACCACCCAATTCGACATGAGATTTACTTTTAACAATCTCTACTTCTCTTCCTATTTCATATGCAATCTTGAACTAGGTCACAACCCAGTCCTCTGAACATTTGGAATATTTCACAGGATCCGCTCTGCTTATACAGTTTAATTATGAACATTGAATCACAAAATACTAATAAGAATCAGCGATTCAACTTTTAAAAATATTAGCAAAGACAGGAAGGAAAATTCAGTATAGTGAAAAAAATTGAAGCTATACATCCATTATTGTATCAGTCACTTATTTCAACAAGGAAACGTCACCATAACTACAGACAATAGGAAGTATAAGAAAATATTCATGGCTTGGCATATTGTCAAGTTATTTCATAGTTCTTAGATGTAGTAGTATATCAGTAACAACCTGAGATCTTAATCCACAAATTAACACACAATATAAAAACTGAAAATTAACATACTAACAAAAAAACCCAAAAATTATCCACACGCAAAACCTAGATCATTATCCACACGTAGGTCAAACACATAAATACTTCCTCATTTGTTCGAAATTAACATACAATTGACAAAACCCAAAAATTATCAAAACCCAAAAAATCAGGGTGAGAAAGAGTATGAGGGAATTACCTTCCTTGCTTCGACGATGCAAAATCTTCAGATTGTGAGAGAAGGAAACCCGAAACCCTAAGAAAACAAAAGCCCTAAGAAAATCAAAACATTATGGAACCAAAACCCTAAGAAAAACAAAACCCTAAGAGATTGTGAGAGAGAAGGAGAGGTCATACCTTCGGAATAGGAGAGAAGGGAAGCGTTCGACAGCGGAAAGAGGGGAAATTTGGGCGCGCAGGAGAGAGAAGAAGAGGGAAGGGCGCGTGCGCAGAAGTGCTGTGCAGGAAAAGTTTAGAATTTTTTTTCCCTTTTGGCACTTTGTGACACTTTTTTTCTTGGCACATGTTTTGCATGTGATCTAAGCTATAAATTTGCCACAGTTTTAACTATTACAAATAATATAAAAAATAAAAAATTACATAACTAGAATTTTCGTAATGGATTTTTCTTATAGTCACGGTTATAACTGTTACTATCTTGTAACGGATATAACCGTTACTATTTGTAAAAAAAAAGTGTGACAAATTGCTTGCTTTGGTGTAGTGAAAGTGATCAGAAGGCAAACGCAAACACCGAGATTTATACTGGTTTCCTTCTTGTGAGGACTAGTCCAATCGGAAGAACTCTAGCTTCCAGTTGAATCCACTATTGGAAAATCCTGCAAGTTTTCATACGAAGTCCTTGCAACTTCTACAGACGTGAGCCTTGATACGAAGAACTCGACCAACTTCAATTGCAAAGAGTTGTTCTTCAATCAAGCCTCTGATTACAATCGCTCTGAAACTTCTAGACCGCACCGCACTGGCAAATCGACTAGAGGATTGTAATTGGCTCGGGATTTGAAAATGGAAGCTTTTTAGAATTCTTTGGAAGAAATATAAGCTTTAGAAGAGAAGAGATTGAAAGTGAATTGGTGTATTGAAATGATCGAAATCCTTCTCTATTTATAGTTTTTTAAAGACAGAACTCTGACAGAATTCGGACAGAATTCGGACAGTGTAACGAACCGCAACTGAAGGGAGACCAAGTTCAAAATCAAACATTCACGTAACGTTCAACTTGGCTGAACTCTGGCCGAGTTCTGCTAGGGTTCTGCCAGTTGATTTTGAGAAAAAATAGTTTTGGCTTTTGAAAAGTCCTTCAGAAGCTTTTTGTAAAATAGGTGTTTTTCAAAAACATAGGTCATTTTAAAAAGATAGGTCAAATTTTTAAAAACGATTTTAGGATAGCCTATTTGCCAGTACGACTTGGTGTACAATGTATTCCTAGACTCAATAAAATAAAAAAGTACATTGCTTTGAAGGAAATACATTGGAGTGGCAAACAGCTTCAGTCTTGAACATAGTAGATATCCATCATTGAGCAGTGTCCAAAACGTCGTAGGTAAATATCTGAACTGACTTGTATTTATATCGATACAGAGTTTGATTAATTATTAAAATCAGGTTTGACCATGACCAATGGGCCAACAATCTCCCCTATTTTGATAATTGACAAACCTTGCCGATATAACATCTTGGTTTGGATCAATTCAAAAATATAAAAAAAATTGTTCATAACCTGTATTCATGAAGATGTTAGATCCGATTTCTCCTCCGTTGTCACTTAGCAAAATAATTGCAAAAGAGAAAGCTCCCCGTAATAAATGCATAAGTAACAAGCAGTGAAGAAACACATTAAAAAATATAAAACAATCATCACAGGCATGTAATATATATAAATAACACAAGCATGGTATTTGTCACAGACAGTTTATGTGAAGCATAAAAATATAATGCTATGAAGCTGAAATAAATAAAATGCTAAGCTGAATAATTGAAACATATGCCAAACTGAGGCATAAAAACATGTCTATGAAGTCACATAACTAAAAGAGTACTGATAATATCTTGGAATGTCGGAGCATTTCCAAGTAAACATAAGATAAAATATCTCAATAAGAATAACATCTCAAAAATCATCATCATCATCATCATCATCGGTTACAGCGCCAGCATGTCCAGAAGTACCAGCTCCAGAAGTATGAGGAGTGGCACCAGAAGTACGATACCAATCTTATGCGTTCCCGGGCTGGAACAGAGAGTGGACTGCCTCATCATCAATGCGGTAGCCAGAAACAGAAGGGTCTCGAGGTAGAGAGCTAGCAGAGTGATCCGTCTGCACAAATCTTAGATCGGCGAAAGAGTTGGCAATAGCCTGGAACTGAGTCACGTTACGGAACTCATGTTCCCTGGAAGTATCAACAAAAAATATTACAGATCTGAGATGCTGATGAATACCCTCAAATGTCATAGGAAAAGACTGAGAAGGAGCAGGTGCTGTGGAAGTAGGTGCAGGAGGAGCAGGTGCAGTAGATGGAGGAACAATGGCAATACTGCGATGAGAGAGTTTGAGGAACTTGGGCTCAGGGTCCAGAGCACAAGTGGATAAGTCAATGTCGAATCTCTGAAAGATGTGTGGGATAATCATTGCATAAGAGAGGTTGTGGTCTCTTCTGCGACATCTATCCATCATCTGAATAATAGTCTTAGGGGCAGAGAAAGAAATCCTCTTAAGAATGTGATATAAAGCAGAAAGCTCTAGTGCAGTGACATCTTATGAAGTAGATTTTGGAAGTAAAGGGAATAGATGATGCGATGTAATTGTAGTTAAACAAGTTCAAGTTATTGGTCTTGAACTTTCTAGGACGAGCACGTACGAGCGCACAAAGCTCATTCTTGAAACTAACGGGAGTCGTACCATCAGGAGAATCAAAATCAGTGATGTCATCGAGCGGGGCACCTTCGTTTGGAATACCAAGGATTTCTGCTAATGTTTCAATAGTAAACTCGATATCTATCCCTCTGACACGTGTTCTCGCGATAAAAGTGTCTAACACAAAATTATAGTAAAATAGACTAATGGCATTAGTAGCTATAGGGAATTGTAAAGTAGCAAAGCGTTGTAACCCTAATATCTCAAAGTAAGGACGATGGTCGGGAAAGACAGTCTATTTTATCGGAGATCCGATACAAATAGTATGCATAATAAAATCGGCATACCAAAAGTAGGGCTTGGTCGGGAGTTTTGAAATAAAACTCGTCCGATGCGTCGTCATCTGATTGGACCGAAGAAAAGAGGGAATCCGTATGCGGATCCGAAGACGATGCTCTTCACTAGCATGGGGCTTCTTCCTCTGAAAGGATTGAATCCCTTAGGCATTCTATCCCAAAAACTAAAAACCCTAACAATTTGAAAGTGGAGGAAAGAAGGAATTATACCTCCCGAGAATTGGATATGCTGTAGAGGAAGAAATTCTTCGCACGAATCCGAATTTTGGACGAAGATCTCCACGCGGATTGGAAGAAGGAAGGTGGAGAAGAGCTAGGGTTTTTGGGGCACAGCTGCTGCTATTTGATGATGTTTGGAAGAATGAAGAAGATGGGGCCTCGGGTTCTGACTGGTACATATATATACCCAGCCGAACTCTGGCCGAATTCGGACCGAACGGGCCGAATTCGCCAAGGGTTGCCTGGCTATATGTATATAAAAAAATAATAATGGGGCCACATCTTTTCATTAATTCGTTTCAAATGTTTAATTCAGAGTTTAGTAATTTTAAATCTCAAAATAATATAATTAATATTATTTTATAAATTAATATTCTTTACTCAGTATCTGTCTCAGATTAGCTGTAGGAGTACTGTCTCAACTAACGGAGGTTCACCGGGGAACTCTTAAGTACCGCTTCGCTTCGACCGTAGTCGTGGTGTCAGACAGACACTTTTTAGGCTTGTCTCAAAAACAGTTATTGTGTATCGAATAAATTAATTAAAAATAAAATAAATTAATATTATTGATATCTAAAATTCCTAATTCTCGACGTAAATAATTGAAACGATCTTCCGCTAGAGGTTTTGTGAGTATGTCAGCTAATTGATTCTGTGTGTCTATGTATACAAGGTCTATATCTCCATTTTGTTGATGATCTCTAAGAAAGTGATGTCTAATCTCGATATGTTTAGTACGAGAGTGACATACTGGATTCTTAGTCAAATTATAGAACTAGTGTTGTCACAAAAAATGGGTATGTGTGTAAAATACAATCCATAGTCTTCTAAAGTTTGCTTCATCCACAAAATTTGTGCACAACAACGTCCTGCGGCAATATACTCAGCCTCGGTTGTTGATAATGCAACAAAATTTTGCTTCTTACTAAACCAAGAGACTAGAGCTTTTCCTAGGAAATGACATGTACCGCTAGTGCTTTTTCTATCTACTTTGCATCCGGCAATATCTGCAGAATAACCGATTAGGTCAAATGACGTGGTTTTGGGATACCATAAGCCGACATAAAAAGTGCCTTTAAGGTATCGAAAGATACGCTTAACTGCGCATAGATGTGATTCCTTAGGATTAGCTTGAAAATGTGCACATAAGCAAACACTAAACATAATGTCTGGTCGACTAGCAGTTAAATACAGTAAGCTACCGATCATACCTTGATACTTACGTATGTCGACAGGTTTGTCTTGTTCATCAATATCAAGCTTGGTTGAAGTCGCCATTGGAGTGCAAAGTGGCTTGACTGCTTCCATGTCGAACTTTTTTAATAGATCCTTTGTGTACTTTGCTTGATTTATGAACGTCCCACTGTCGGTTTATTTGATTTATAGTCCAAAAAAGAATTTCAGCTTGTAACACCCTGTTTTCTGAAATTAGGAATTTTGAAAATTTATTATTTTTTATATTTATTAATGGTATTTTAGTCATGGTATGATTTTTGGTGATTTTAGTTAATTTAAAATTATTTTCTAAGTCATGGTTTATGACTTTGTGATCTTACTAGTATAACCTCAGTGTAACCCTAGTTTTCATAACCTAGAGACTAACCATGATCATGTGAGCCTAGCCATAGGTTTAGAACATCATTTTAGTGGTTTTAGCCTAAGGGGTATTTTGGTAATTTTCTAGGATTTATTTGGAATTATTTGTAATTATGTGATTTTAATATTATTTAATTATTGTTAAGTGTCATGAGAGCCCCTAACCTAGTTACCCTAATCTATAGGTTAAACCCTAACCTAGAATGACTAAGAGGATTAGATATTCATGGTAGTCAAAGCTATACAATATCTAGATATTACTTATAGGATATTTTCCTTGTTTTATGCAAAATATCTAAACCCCTTTACAAAGTCTTTCCCTTAGCTTGCAAGCAAGCCAAGGACAACCTCCCCCCATGCCTTGGCCATGTTTGGCCGGCCAAGACCTTCCCCCCCTTGGCATGACCCCCTTTCCTATATATTTTGATTAATTCATTGCATTTGCATTGAATTAAATTCATGAAAAATTGCCCTTTACTTCAAAAATCCATAACTCTCAACCTAGTGATCCAAATCACTTCAAACCTCTTGCATTGGGTTCCTACAACCTAGAGGGTGCTAAGGGAGGCTAGCAAGTTGGACACAAGGACTTGGACACACCCATAAGTGGACTTGGACACCCCCTCATTTATTGAGTTTTCAAGGATTTTGCACATATAGGTAAATGTCTCTAAACCATATTAATATTGTAGTTTTTCTTCATAAATGCATGCATATAGGTGTATACTAGCTGTGGGTAAAGTTTGGTGAAATCTAGGAATCGTTTGGTGTCGTATCGGACACGTATCCTACATATAAAACCCTATTTATGTTCACTGTTTTTGCACACTGTCACATTGATAACACACACTGTTTTGTAAAACTTTTGAACCAAAACCTAGTCCTAGGTTCCCTAAACCTAACCCTAAAACACTGAGCACAAGTTGGGTTGTGTCGTGTCCAAAATCTGGACACGAAGCTCTCAGTTTCAACACACAGGACACACTGCACAGTGTACTGTAAAAATCCCCTGCTACCACCCCCTTAGTTCTCCCTACACACGACACTAGGACACGAGAAATTTTGTGGACACGAGGGGGCAATGTCTGCGCACATGCCCCCAAAATTTGGTGTCGCCTCGTGTCGTGTCGAGTGAGAAATCTCACTCGCACTGGACACGGGCTGTCAGCGCACACACGCACAGACACCAACTTCGAGTGTCTCGTGTCGCACGCGACGGACACGACACGATGACACCTCGTAGTGACACGAGAGTGTAGCCCTATAGTTGGCGTACACGAGGACACGAGCACGAGGTGCGTCGTGTCCTGTGTCGCGAGCACGAGATGTGTGCATCGCTGCACGACGCGGTGCAGAACACTGAGTATCAGTCGATTTCCTTCGACTGATACGGAGTTCGTGCCGTGTCCTGAGGACACGTGGACACGAGACAGGCTACCTAAACCCTAGACCAACCCTAGGCGAACCCATCCACACGTGCACGAGACTTTAGACACGTGTGTCGTGTCCTAGAGCTAAGTGCACGCGTGCACGACGCTGTGACACTGTGACTTACCCGTTGGTGTTTTTAAACCCGTGGACACGCCGTGTCGTGTCGTGGTGTCGTGTCAGGCACCTAGGACACTAGGGTATGTGTGGGGCTAGTGTTACCAACCATTTGTATCGAGCCTTAGCTCGGTTTTGTATGAGAATTTAGGTTTACCCTGTTTTCGAATGAACAGTCCAGTTTTCCTGATTTTGGGATTAATCCAGTTTTTCAGAAATGAAATTCAAAACCTGTTTTGATATGATTAATGCATTGTATATATGTATTTAGTGTGTATATATGTAGTATATACGTATTTGTGAGTGTGGGTCGATTTTGGGGAGATT
The DNA here is from genome assembly GCA_029216955.1 of Iris pallida. Lineage (NCBI taxonomy): Eukaryota > Viridiplantae > Streptophyta > Magnoliopsida > Asparagales > Iridaceae > Iris > Iris pallida. The sequence continues at coordinate 55,960 of JANAVB010017664.1, forward strand.
AGGTTATGTGTATGTGTAGTTATATATGTATATACATATGTATGTTATATGTATCCTGGTGTGTGTGTGTGAGTTGGGGCCTTTGGTTCCAGGTTCTGAAACCCCCCCCCCTGTCCTGACCCTATTCCAGTCCCTCTCTCTCTCACTGTCTCACAGCCTCTCTCTCTCTCCCTTCCCTATATATATATATATATATGTAATATATGTATAGTTATATATATATATATGTATTGATATATATTATATATATATTATATACATGATATATGTATATTGTATTAGGTCTCTATATGTATGTAGTGTATACTACATATGGTTGTATTATATATGATATTCATATATGGGCATGTGGGTAGTAGGTTAAATAGTGTATGACTATATGTATAGATATATATATATATGAGACTTTTAGTTATAGGTTTATGTGGAAACCAAGGCTATGGCCTATGGCCAAGGTTATTGGCCTATGGTTGGGGTTAACCCTAAAGGCCAAAACCCTACTAGAAACCCTTGTTGACTAAAGGTTGACCAAAGTCAACCTTAGGTCAAAGTTGACCTAGTTAACCTAGAAATGACTAGGAATGACCTAAAATAACTAGTTGACTAGTTTGACTAAAACCCTAACTTTGACTTAGTATGACTTTGTGTGACTAGTTTAACTAGAGTTGAGAGTTGAC
>JANAVB010017665.1:0-32741 GCA_029216955.1 Iris pallida
TTTTCATACGGCTATAGAATCTTTCTCGAGCCCTACTCAATCAACGGCTAGTAGATTGTTTGCTATCTCAAAATTTATTTGTCTTTCCATCTTCTCACTTTTTGTACTTCTTTCTTGCTATATATACAATAGTTTTCTTGTTTCATAGTACTATTGTTTATTCTGAAATACATAAAATAGTTGTCTAAAATACAATAGTTTTTCTTGTTTCAAGATGTCTACGCGTGTGGTGGGAAATGTAGAAGACGTTAGAAGATTGGTTGCCAGCTCCAAATGAAACCTTCAATCCACGTATGTGTGCAGGATTATAGATCAACTGCCGACGATTTTAGCTGATGTTGCATCAATTAATTGAAAGCTTTGTTCAATATAAATTGAACAAATGGATTTCTCTCGTCGTTTTGGAGAAGATTGAAGAATCTCCTGCTTGAAGAAGGCATCTTCACTTGGAGTTTTTAATAATGTGAAGGTGGTTTCCGTTGAATATTCTTTCGATGAGGAGGACGTGGAGCTACAGTCTCGTAGTAAAGCATTGGACCGAATTCTCGTATTGTCCCCTACAAAATAAACTGACTTTAGCAGTTCTTCAAAAAGAATGCGTGAAAATTTAGATCCGGTCACACCATCGAAAGTTTAACAAGGGGTTCAACCTCGAAGCCTAGCAATTATGTAGTGGTTCTTCGAGTCATTACGACTATATTTTTGCCGATGATAGACCTGACGAGTAAGTATATGATTTTGATTTAATTCCAACAGTTTTTTTCTCCTAATTATTCGTTTCTTTTCTTAGAGAAATAATCATCTTCAACAAAATCTAGTGTCTCAGTTTGAGATGAAGACCTTAGCTCCTTTAATGAGAATTAAAAATGGTATCTATAGATAGTATATTTCTTCTTAGATGCCATCTGTGTTTATTTGATTCCATCGCTGACATTTTTAAATTTATTCAGATTGTAGGCATTGTCTCTGCTCTTCTCACCGCGGAGGAACTGAAAAGAACCTCCAATAAAGCTAATGTATGGTTTTTACCAATATGGATATCGGTGAGTGAGCATTTTATTCTTCAATGCATATGCATTAACAATTTTCTCGTTTGTTTGTCCTTCATAATGTATTAATTGATGTGTATGTAGAAGAAATATTACTTCCATCCGATAAAAAGCTTCATGAAATATGAAGAAGAGTAAATTTTTCAGGATTATATGGATCTTTAAGCACTTGTAACGAGGTATTAATGTATTTTTGTTTAAAAATTAATCCTATTTTTCTGAAAATTTACTAATTTATTTTACCTATTAATCCTGATTCAGATATCATACACATTCTTCTTTTGGACGGACACTATACTCTTGCAAGAGTTTATGGTTCAAGGACTGTTGAAATTTGGGACTCACTTGCATCTAAAGATGATCTGATTCAAAACAAAACAGTCATAAAAGAAATAGTAAGCTCATATCATCAATTTTTATGAATTGGGTACAAGATACGCGTATACTAATACATATTATATTCTGGTAATTGTAGCTTTCAAATTTGGATCTCTTTCTCGAGAAGAGATTTTGAAGTTGAGAGCTAGGTTCAGCTTTTCTACTTTGTAATAAAACGTCCTTCTTATGTTCCCCCCAGGCAATTCTGTTGATTGTGGGATTTTTGTAATTGCATTCATGAAAGACCGATGTAGTCTAGACTACCGTTCTCTCAATGTAAGTCTGAAAATATGTCGTCAAAACTTACACTTTTTAGAGCATATTTTGGATGTTATGTTTTTTATATGTAGTTTGATGCGGGAATGGAAAGACGCAAAGCTGCTGAATGGATTACAACTTCAGAGCACAATGAAGTACTAAAAGGAATCCAATCTGAATGATGAATATTGAAGACGATGATTTTTTTCTTCTTTATATCTAATGTATTATGTTCATTTGTTTTGTTGAGTTGTAATGACATTTTTGCCAAACGGCTTCGATTTTTTTTATTAAGCATAATCATATTTGTCCTTCAAATTAATATAATTAAGCAGAAAAGAGTCTTTTACCCTTCCATCGAATGACATTTTTGCCCTTCTAATTATTTTAAAACACCCCAGAACCCTTCTATTACAAAAAAACCGTATCGATTCTTCCTCTTCTTCCATACTCCACTCTGTACTCAAACCTAGTTCATTCTCCTCTAAAATCTTCAAACCTTCCCCCCATTCGCAATCTTCACACCATGTCAGCATCAGCGGCAGAATCATCACCGGCAGCATCACCAATTAGAGAAGATGCACCAGTTACAGAAAATCCAAAGGAAAAGACGGAGAACAACTGAAACCATATTCTAAAAAGTTTCACAGAAGAAAAAGGGAAATTTTCCTAAACAAAAGAATCAAGAAGAAGTACAAACAGAAGGTATAACTTTGAGTTTATGTCCGCAAATTCTGTATATATTACACGGGAAATGACATTCCCGTCATAAATGCATTTGAATGTCATTCTCCGTGTCATTTGAAACGAAGAATGACATTCTCCGTGTCATTTAAAACAGAGAATGACTTCTTCGTGTTAGTTTACACGGAGAATGTTATTCCCAGTGTTAAAACCAATAAGAATGGCTATTCTCTCACCTAACTATTTTTGTTTTTTTTTTTGTAGAAAAAAATCTGTCAGGAATAAGGATTCAAGCTTTTCCGTTCTACCTTCAAGCCAATGCTAAATCTTATGGAGGAGGTCAATCAAGATGTTGGCCGTTTACCTGAGCCAGTTTATTCCTTGAAGAAAACCAGTTTCTGGAATTTTGTCGAGATTTTCTACCAAAACAGAGTCCACGTCTCCGAATTAGCAAAGCTAACGGAAGGGCTTGAGAATTTAATTGCAAGTTATACAGAAGAAGAAGATGGCGTCGGGTGATTTGAATTGAGCACCACTGTTAAAATCGTACCAAGCGTCGACGATATGGCAGTCATCTTCGGTCTACCGCTGAATGAAGAAAGCGATAATGATGTTTTTTACAGAAGATTGTTAAAGAAAAACACAACAGCCCATACCACCAGCATCATTGAGCCTGTGTAGAGATCACTTCACAAGATTGCTGGCTAATTCTAAGGGCAAACATGCAGAAGTTACGAATAAGGAAGTGAGAGACAAGTTCTTTGAATTGTTACGACGGCTTCGTGGCGGAGATAACACTGTTAATCCAGATAATTTCGATAAGCTAATAATCTTCTACTTGTGCCAAACAGTATTCTTCACAAAGTCTGGCGGTTTAAATTTGTCGTACAGATTCTTTGCCTTAGTAGACAGTGTGGACGTCATCAACAGTATATGCTGGCCAAGGTTAATCCTGGCATATGTAATGGATAGCATAAAGAGGAGTAGAAGCAAAACTGAACGGGGGGATTACTCAATGGCTTTCCACAAATTGGAAGGTTGCACAATACTTCCTATATTGGTTTGCAGAACATAGTAAATTTGTAGAAAGGAAGTTCGCCCCAATTCCTGATTATCCAAGATTTTTTATATGGAATGGGTACGAAATCTCAAACTTCCTCAAGGCCGAATATCACAACAATTGAGATCGAAGATGATTAGAAGATGGTTATACCTGTTGGGGAAGAAAAGGGCACAAAGAAGATAAGCCACCTATAGAAAAGTTAAAAAAGAGAGAAAGAAAGAACACCAAGAAGCAGTGGGGATAATTTTGATGAACAACGGATACAACAGCATCATGAAATGGGCGATGTGATGGACGACTCAGCAAAGAAATTGAAGAATTTGAGAAGACATCATTCTGATATTCTTGCACAGAATGAAGAACTCAAAGAAAATTTAAAGAGATGAAGGCACAAGGAGCGCAGTTACGTGCAGCCAACCTTGAGAATGCCATACTCAAGAAAAGCTGAAAGAGCTAGAGGCAAAGAAGCACAACAACGTGTAGTCAACGTTGTGATGGAGGGCTCTGTGCATGAACTGGAGGATTTGATAAGACATCATTCTGATATTCTTGCACAGAATGAAAACTCAAAAAAAAGTTAAAAGATGGAGGCACAAGGAGCGCAGTTACATGCAGCCAACCTTGAGAATTCCATACTCAAAGAAAAGCTGAAAGAGGTTGAGGCAGAAGAAGCGCAACAACATCCAGTCAACGTTATGAAGGAGGGCTCTGTGCATGAACGGGAGGATTGAGAAAGCAGAATTCTATTCTTATTGCAGAGTTACATGCACAATAAAATATTTTCTATTTCAAATTTTTGATTTGTAATCTTCCAGGAGAATGGCTATTCTTCGTGTATTATAACACGGAGAATTGCATTCTCCGTGTTATTTGAAACGGGTAATTGCTATTCTCTATCATTTCGATACTGGGAAGGTTTCTCCGTGTAACTCTAAACGGAGAATGCTATTCTCCGTATTATATTACACGGAGAATGTTATTCTTCGTGTTAGATTCACAACATATATTTCATTGTTGTTTGTTTTATTTCAGTGCAAAAAATCGAGCAACTCAGAGAAACAAATAAAGGCTCGTTGAGGAGAAAAGGGAGCTTCAAAATAAAGTTGAATCGTTCATATTGAAGCTAATGAAAAGGATGGGAATATTGTTGATCTCGAAGCCATGGTTGTAGTATTGCAGCGTCAGGAGATTCAAGCAGCTGCTGAACTTGCTGCTCCAAAAGAACCAAAAGAAGAGGAGGATCGGTGGGAAAGAGGTTCAGAAAACCATCAGCACCATTAGCCGTTGAAGATGTTACTTCCTTGAAAAAAATACAGTTGGAGAGTCTAATAAAAAACGGAAGATTAATGCCGCTCCGAAATCCGGAGGAGACGCCAAAATGGCCGAATTAAAGAAGAACCGTGTCATACTAAGAAAATGCGATGAACTCTTACTTTGGAAAGATGCGATGAGAGCTGAAGAAGCAATACATCGACATCGTAATTCCCAAAAAGAAGTGTCCAGAGTATGTATTCTGAACCTTTTTTCTTTTTCTTTTTCTTTTCTAGACTTTTTCACAATTATGTAATGAGAATCTATCCTCATTAATTTTATCTAAACTAAATTTATGTGCAGTGATATTGTATACTTATTTTCGCCGAAAGAGGGTGAAAATGGAGTTTCAGTCTAGCTGTCGGCATAGACCTGCAAGAAATTCAAGGCATTAATAGAAATTCAAGGCATTAATAGAAAATGGGCCCTGTCTAGTTCAAAGGATGTGCCATTGAACCAGAAGAAAAAGCCAGCGCCCCAATCACATAAGTGGTCTGCATTCATGATACCCCACACATTGGTAAGAATTCAAACAGAAAAATCCATATTCATGTGTACACCGATGAAAAATGACAGAAAAAAATTACTCATGTTATTTTATTTTGTTTTGGGAAACAGAACATCGTTGAACGTGCCACTGAACCAGACGCAAAATCCGCGCCCTTGAAGACTTCCAAACAGATGTAGTAGACTTCGTCATGGGTTTGGAGGACAACATAGAGTTTCTATTCATCCCACTCTTTAATTTACCCATCACACTATACTCTGCTCACATTCAACTTTATCTCCTACGACTGGACACACTACAACTCCTTGAGGCAAACCACGTAAAAAAAGTGCAAGGTGGATGCAGAATTAATGAAGAAGACCTTAGAGCCTATCGTCAGGAGAAAAGTTGATATGATAAGGGAGAGATGCCCGGCGAAAATGGAGTATGAGAGCAAAGTGCTGAATTTTTTCCAAATTGCCCACAACAACGGACACCCAACTGCCTCCTGTACACGACGTATTATATGAATATGTTGATGACTACTCCCTTCGAAATACCTGGAGGAAATGACGATGACACTCACCATGAGATTACAATGGTGAGGTTGGTATGGGCTAAGAAGTTGCATTCAAGCAAATATGTAACACGAACCAAGCAATGGCATTGTAAAACAACAATGTAATCATGTAATTGGGCAAGGAACTTCTGTCTTTTAAGATTTGTCTTTTATAATAAAATCATTTTTGAATTACATTTACATTATCAAAACATTGAGGATTCTATTCACCGTTTATATAAACGGAGACTAACTTTCCCGTTTAAATTAAAACATTTAAGGATTCTATTAACCGTTTATATAAACGGAGACTAACTTTCCCGTTTAAATTAAAACGTTTGAGGATTCTATTCACCATTTATTTCGGAACGGAGAATAACAGAGAATAACATTCTCCGTCTAAATTGAAACGGAGAATAACATTTCCAGTGGTAAAACACATTAAAATGTTCATTCTCCGTTTTTATTTAAACAGAGAATGACGTTCTCCGTGTCTATTGAAACGGAGAATGTTATTCTCCGTTTAGTTTGAAAAGGAGAATGAAGATGAGCTTGATGAGAATATGACGAGGTTGGTATGGGCTAAGAAGACTACAATGATGAGGTTGGTATGGGCTAAGAATTTGCTTTCAAGAGAATATGTAACACCACCAACCTAGCAATGACATTGTAAAACAATAACATAATTATGTAATGGACAAGGAACTTCTGTCTTTTATAATGTCTGCTCTGCTCTGTCTTTTATAATAAAATCATTTTTGACTTACATTTACATCGTAAAAACCACGAAAAGTTTGACTTTTATTTACATATGAAAGTTTGAACTACTACATAAAATCCTACTATCAAGTAAAAAGTTGAATGTGAGTTGCATGCGGGCATCGCAGAGCAATGGAACTCCTTGAGGCAAAGAAATTCCTTGAGGCAAACCACTTCATCGTGCATCGTCAAAGCAATGGAACTTCCTGAACAAAGGAACTCCGTGCATAGTCAGAGCAATGGAACTCCCTGAACAAAGGAAATTTGTGATAGTCAGAGCAAATCAAAGTGCGAGCGCTTCGACAGAGTGTGGGTTGGCAATCAACCCAAACCCTGCGGCTCTTCCAGTAACCAACAGAAAAGTGTCTTGCCAAGGCGGGGGATCGGTACAGTCCATCTCCAGGATGAAGTGAATTCCTTTGCAAGGTGCTCTGCCTCAAGGAATTCCTTTGTAAGGTCCTTTGCTCTCAAGGAATTCCTTCGCTTCTGTTCCTGTGCCTCAAGGAATTCATCTTGCTCTTGCTCTGACGATGCACGATAAAGTGATTTTCCACAAGGAGTCATCCAAAGGTTCCTATGCTCTGACGAAACACGATGAAGTAATTTATCTTAAGGAATTCCTTTGCCTCAAGGAGTTCCATTCCTTTGACGATGCTCGATGAAGTGAATTCAGTTCATCCTGCATCGTCAAAGGAATGGAACTCCTTGAGGCAAAGGAATTCCTTGAGATAAATCACTTCATCGTGTTTTGTCAGAGCATAGGAACCTTTGGATGACTCCTTGAGGAAAATCACTTTATCGTGCATCTTCAGAGCAAGAGCAAGATGAATTCCGTGTATCATCAGAGCAAATCACTTCATCGTCAATGTGCCAAGGAGGAGCTTGAGACGAAGGAACTCCTTGAGGCAAATGAACTCCTTGAGGTAAAGGAACACTGTGCATAGTCCGAGCGAATCAACGTACGGGCACTTCGACAGAGTGTGGGTTGGCAATCAACCCAAAGCTTCAGTCTTCTAAAGGACTTCACTACCAAAGCTTCTTCGAACGAGGAGATCGACAACCAAGAGGAATGCGTCTTGCCAATGCGGGGGATCGGTAGAGTCCATCTCCACAAGAAAAGCTAAGTGATACGAGAACAAACTCTCCCTACACTACTTGCCATTTATAGGCAAGGAACAACTTGGACTCATGCGCCAAGTGGCAGTCACTTCGAATCCAATTCAAATAATTTGCATCAATACCAATGCATCTTCCCCTTCTCAAGTAAAGCTAAGTAAGACTAGAACAAACTCTCCAACTTTTGCCATTTATTGGCAAGGAACAACTCGAACTCATGCGCCAAGTGGCAGTCATTTCGAATTCTATTCAATTAATTTGCATTAATACCAATGCATCTGCCCCTTCTCAAGTAAATCTAACTAAGACTAGAATAAACTCTCCCAACTACTGCCATTTGTTGGCAAGGAATAACTCGAACTCATGCGCCAAGTGGCAGTCATTTTGAATATTATTCAATTAATTTGCATTAATACCAATGCATCTGCCCCTTCTTAAGTAAAGCTAAGTAAGACTAGAACAAACTCTCCTAACTACTGCCATTTGTTGGCAAGGAATAACTCGAACTCATGCGCCAAGTGGCAGTCATTTCGAATTGTATTCAATTAATTTACATTAATACCAATGCATCTGCCCCTTCTCAAGTAAAGCTAAGTAAGACGAGAACAAACTCTCCCAACTACTTGCCATTTATATGCCATTAATACCAATGAATCTGCCCCTTGGAATTCTGCCAAGTGAACACCATTCTCCGTGTACTGATGCGCCCAATTGGAACGAAGAATGGCATTTATATGCCATTAATATGTCATTAATACCACTGAATTTGCCATTTATATGCCACTAATACCAATGAATTCTTCTATTTATATGTCATTAATACCAATGAATCTGCCTCTTCGGATTATATTCTCCGTTTTATTTGGAACGGAGAATGGAATTCTCCGTTTACTTGAAACGGAGAATAAATTTCCCGTTTAAATTAAAATGTTTGAGGATTCTATTCACCGTTTATTTCGGAACGGATAATAACATTCTCCGTCTGTCTTGAAACGGAGAATAATATTTCCAGTGGTAAAATACATTAAAATGTTCATTCTCCGTTTTTATTTAAACGACGAATGACGTTCTCCGTGTCTTTGAAACGGAGAATGTTATTCTCCGTTTATTTTGAAAAGTAGAATAAATATGAGCTTGATGAGAATATGATGAGGTTGGTATGGGCTAAGAAATGATGAAGTTGGTATGGGCTAAGAATTTGCTTTCAAGAGAATATGTAACACAACCAACCTAGCAATGACATTGTAAAACAATAACGTAATTATGTAATTGGGCCAGGAACTTCTGTGTTTTATAATGTCTGCTCTGCTCTGTCTTTTATAATAAAATTATTTTTGAGTTACATTTACATTGTGAAAACCAAGCTAAGTTTGACTTGTATTTACATATGAATGTCTGAACTACTACACACACTACAACAAAAAACCCTTTTAATGACGGCTAAAAAGCGTCATTAATGACGAACCATAACGCTTTTTTTTCTACGACAACCGTTATGAAAACGGGTGTTATAAATGTTTTTTTAAAAGCGTCATAAAATAACCGTCATGAATAGTTTCTATAAAAGCGTTATGAATAGTTAATATATAGTGCACAATTCAGAACAATTTTAAAACGTCATGAATAGATAATATGTATAGGCTCAATGCAGCACATTTATAACATTTTATAATATTCAAATTAGCACATTTATAATGCTCTATACTGCACAGTATATATTACATTCCAAAAACTTAACATTATATATCACCATCTTTATTACATTTCTCAAAATAGAGTACATATCAACATCTTTATTACATTGAATATCCAAATACAGATTGTACCCAAAAAATAGGAATAAATCTCATTTTTGCTAACCAAATTATTAGAAATATTTACTTAAGTAGATTCTGATCATGGATCTTCTCTCTGCCATCTCTTGAAGATATCGAGAGTCCCAAAGAGAAGTAGTATCGCAGCTGAGCGATCTGAAGGAGCAACCAAATCATTATTGCCAAAAAAAAATTCTTGTTCTTCTTCTTTTTCTTGACTGCACTGACCTTGACTGCCAATTCTCCAATAGCCCAACAAGCATTATTTGCTACTGATGCAGCCTCCTTACACTGACTTGGGTTTTGAAATAAATTATAAAGACTTTGGGGATCAAAGTCCGTAAAATAAAATGAACTCTGTAGTTTTAAAAAGATAAATAAATTAATCACTTACCAATTGTTTGGCTGCAACATTTAGAAATTCTGATAAGCGAAAGTGCAAATGTACAGGGCACACCTGGAAATATTTTGCAATTCTTAGAACTGCTGCAGCATGAAACCTTTTTAAATGAACAAGTATAAAGTTTCAATTTTTCACTAAGAAATCCAAAGGTCCAAGAAAGGTATGTCAAACAAGGCACTCATTATGTTCTGAGATGTCAAACAAGAACATGCAATTTTCACAAACATCTCAGAACAATCCTTCCCCTGCAAATAAAAAAGTTAAAAGCTATGCCATCAAATAAAGGAATGCAAGAAGGAAACAAATATAGCAGAAGAACAAGGAACTAAAGAGCAAGTTGGAGAAAATATGACTTACTTAGCTCATTCAATGAAATATTACTGGCTGCAGCTTCCCCGGTTTTGATCAGTCGAACTTTGCCTATATATGAGAGAGCAACTGGATGAGAAATCATTGGGTGCCCATTCTCATCAATGAATAACAGAACAGGAACTACTACTATACAGCCCACTCGGCCAGAGCTAGAGCAACATCACCAAAACCTTTACTCCATATCTTTTGGTCAGTTAATACTAAATAATTTTCTTCTATTCAGCTCCACTAGAAAATTGATCATTTTCTTCCACTAATTACAAATTTCACTGCGCCTCCCTGGAAGAAACTGGCATTTAATAGGTATCAACTTAACTTCATTAGATTTGGATATATTTGAGTGGCTGCATATATAACATTGTAGGGTATGTATAGTAAGTCCTAGGAAGCATGGACACTCCAAAAATTTGGGTTGTCATGTCGGGCGCATATTGGACACGTATCAGACACTCCAAAATAAACTAGGAAACACCAAAATAGGTGTTGTATCTGTGTCCACGCTGTCTCGTATCCATGTCCGTGCAACACGGAAGTCCCAAGATTCACTTTTATTACAAAGTGATTATATGGAATCTCCCAAGTATTTTTATGGGAGGCTGACGACAGAGCATGATGGTTTATATTCTGGCATTATAACATTAATGATATTCCAAAAGGACAGGATATCTACAAATTTGGTTTTTCTTGACACTAATGAAAATTCCCTAATAATAGAATAAATAGGAGTGCCACATGTATTACAGAATTTACAGTTGTAGAATATAGTGACTGATAAGAACATGGTCAAATGGAGAAGGTTTAATATCTTAATTTGCATATAATTTAGAGTGTTACAAGCTCACGCATGAACAGATAAAATTCTACTCTTGCTGAGTGCCTAATAAGATGCTATTAGCAACTTAATGAATACTTAAGCAAGATTCATTTAGATGAGAAGTTTTATGCATTAAAAAATTGCATGCCATTTTGTAATTTTTGGGCTATTTTAGTACACCACCGGCACTCATTATGTTAGAAGTACAATCATATCCCTGTCAGAGAACTTTTAGTCCTTCCTATTGGAATGTTAACTATGTCATTGGAACAACAGATTATTTTCTCTGACATATAAATATTCACATATAAATATTTTTTACATCCAGGACAACGTTCAAATCAAAATATTGTGGTGTGATAGGGACTTGAGGCATGAAAAAATGAAAATGCTCAAAAGGAACCTGGTGTCGGTCCTCCGTACGCCTCCGAGTTCGGCGGCCACCGCGAATTCACCAACGCCCGATCAAAGCTTTCAGAAGAAAATGATGGCCAGGAGTGGCGTTCATGTCCTCAATCAAAACAAACCCATTTTTCCTTTTAAAACAAAAACTATCAGTGGGCTGAAAGAAATCCATAACAAATTCAATGAGACTGTAATCAGGAAGACAGAAGGGCTCACATTGATGGGTCGAGATAGTGTTGAGAGAACTCGTCTCCGCCGGAGCTCGGCTTCTACAAGGGGGCGCCCGACAATAGTCCCGACGACAAGTAGAATATATCAAATTTGATCAAATTAAAATTTATCCAGGAAAAAAAATATTGCTGGATACAACAATATCATACAAATGTTCATAGAATTTATCGGTTTAAAAAATATTCATCTATATGGATATAACAGAGTAGTAGGAAAAAAAACCAAATAGTAATTAGGCTCTAATAGAAAAATAAAGCATAAGCATACCATTGTCAGTATCAATCTCACATTGGTAACAGAGATATAGTAAGGCGCTCAGAAGCAATATATACCAAAGAGGGGCATATGGCAAACTTACGAACTGTATGATTCTAACCGAAAGCCCAAAGTACTATAGAATCAAACCTTGCGCAGGTGCGGGCTTGGAGGGGAGCTCGCTGCTTGCGGCCTTCAGGGACTCCTCCAAGAGATGAACCTGAGCGAAATCAGCCTCCAGACCCTTGTTTGGTCCTCCTCCTCCTTCCGCCACGACCTACTCCTTCGTCTTGTTTCCCACGTCAGAACCGACCAAAAGAAATAGAGGGAGTAGATACCTAGATGGAGTTTGTGATCCAGCGTCGATGCCGACGTGTCTCCGTACCGAGGACAACCCCGACCGGATCCCGAGCCTACGCCTTCCCGAGCCCTCCTCCGACTCCACTTCCTGTTCTCGACCGAGCGTCGTCCCGCTCATCATGAGCACCGACCACCCCGATCTTCTGAACCCGAAGCCACAACGCCTGGACGACCTCGACCCACCACATCGTTCCCGCCGCCGCCGCTTCCGTCGATGAGCGAGGGGTTGGGAGCTTAGGGCTTAGGGTTCGTAGGAGGAGGGGTTGGGGGCTTAGGGCTTAGAGTGAGACCTAGAGCTAGGGTTTAGAGTGAGACCTAGAGTTAGGGTTTGTGAGAGATTGAAAGGAGGAGATAGGAAATTTTAGGGTTTGGGAAGAGGAGGGAAGAGGGGGCAGAAGGAGAGCAAGGAGAATGAGAGTTCTTCTGAGTAAAATCGGAGGGGGGATGGAATATATTACAGAAAGTTTATTACAAGTTTGCCACCGCTCTAAACTATTAATAACGCTTTGTTTTATAAACGTTATAAAAAGCCCAGAATTAGCCCAAACTGTCATAGAAAAAAGGTATTTTTCAACTTGATAACGCTTATGTATCAGCCGTCATTAAAACTCCTTGTCGAGCATCATTAATAGGTCTTTTTGTTGTAGTGAGAAAATCTTACTAACAAGAAAAAAGTTAAAATTGAGCTGCGTACGGACATCGTCAGAGCAAATTACTTTATCGTGCATCGTCAGGACAAAGGACCTGCAAAGGAATTCACTTCATCTTACATTCTTCCGAGCAATAGAACGCCCTAAGGAAAAGGAAATCCTTGAGGTAAATCACTTCGTCGTGCATCGACGGACGAATGGAACACATTGAACAAAGGAACTCCTTGCGGTAAAGGAATACCGTGCATAGTCCGAGCGAATCAACGTACGGGCGCTTCGACAGAGCGTGGGTTGGCAATAAATCTAAAACCAGGGTCTCTTCCAGAAACCAACATCATGGCACACAGTCGATGAAATGCACGAAAATAGACAGTCCAAGGCGGGGGATCGGTAGAGTCCATCTCCAGGATGAAGTGAATTCCTTTGCAAGGTGCTCTGCCTCAAGGAATTCCTTTGCAAGGTCCTTTGCTCTCAAAGAATTCCTTTTCTTCTGTTCCTGTGCCTAAAGGAATTCATCTTGCTCTTGCTCTTGCTCTTGCTCTAACGATGCACGATGAAGTGATTTGCCTCAAGGAGTCATCCAACGGTTCCTATGCTCTGACGATGATTCGATAAAGTGATTTGCCTCAAGGAATTCCTTTGCCTCAAGGTGTTCTATTGCTCCGACGATGCACGATGAAGTGAATTCAGATTATCATGCATCGTCGGAGCGATGGAACTTCGTGAGGCAAAGGAATTCCTTGAGGCAAATCACTTCATCGTGTATCGTCAGAGCATAGGAACCATTGGATGACTCATTGAGGCAAATCACTTCATCGTGCATCTTCTGAGAAAAAGAACTCACTGAGGCAAAGGAGTTCATGTGGCTCTTTCAGCATTACAAAAACGGAAATACAATCAAGGAGTCAAAGGAACTCCTTTAGTGCCAAGGAATTCCTTGAAAGCAAAGGATCTTGCAAAAGAATTCCTTGAGGCAAAGGACCTGTAAAGGAATTCACGTCATCGTGCATCGTCGGAGTAATGGAACACCTTGAACAAAGGAACTCCTTACGGCAAAGGAACACCGTGCATAGTCCGAGAGAATTGACGTACGGGCGCTTCGACAGATTGTGGGTTGGCAATCAACCCAAACCCTGGGGCTCTTCCAGAAACCAACATCATGGCACACAGTCGATGAAGTGCACGAACACGGACAGTCCACCAGGCACATCTCAGTCTTCTGAAGGACTTCACCGCCAAAGCTTCTTCGAACGAGGAGATCGACAACCAAGAGGAAATAGTCTTGCCAAGGCGGGGGATCGGTAGAGTCCATCTCCACAAGAAAAGCTAAGTGAGACGAGAACAAACTCTCCCTACACTACTATCATTTATAGGCAAGGAACAACTCAGACTCATGCGCCAAGTGGCAGCCACTTCGAATTTAATTTAATTAATTTGCATCAATACCTATGCATATGTCCCTTCTCAAGTAAAGCTAAGTAAGACGAGAACAAACTCTCCCAACTACTGCCATTTATATGTCATTAATACCAAAGAATCTGCCCCCTTCGAATTCTGCCAACTCTGAGGGTTTCAATTTTACTCAAATATTAATCAAATATTCAAAAATTAACACCAATGAATCTGTCCCTTCTAAATTTTTCAAGTATAGAATGACTCAATGCAAAAAAAAGTTCAAAAATTTAATCAAATATTCGAAAAATGGAAATGTTAAGATTTGAAACTTCACATTCTTAAATATGTTGTCAAATTTTATTAATTAATCTTGTTTCCACCGCATTTTTTGTGCCATTTAAACGGAGTATGGCATTACAAGAGTTAAAATAAAAGAAAATGCTATTCTCCGTATTTTATTAAACGGATAATAGCATTCTCCGTTTCCAATTACAAGGAGAATAGAATTCCCAGTGTTAAAACGATTGAGGATTCTATTCGTCGTTTAATTTGGAACGGAGAATGGCATTCTCTGTCTAACTTGAAATGGAGAATAACATTCCCAGTGTTAAAAACACATTAGAATGTTCATTCTCCGTTTTAATTTAAACGGAGAATGATATTCTCCGTGTCATTTGAAACGGAGAATGTTATTCTCCGTTTTGAATTACACGGAGAATGTCGTTCCCAGTATTAAAACGATTGGGTATTAAAACGATTTAGAATGTGAGCATCTACCCCTTCAAAATGACTTTTATACATATAAAAAAGATGAAGTAAAAAAGTTGTCTTGGAAGTTGAATAAATGCATTTTTATCTAATTGTCTTCTCAAACTTTTGCATTGGGGAACATATTTTTTATCTAATTGTCTTGTGTGAATGACATCTTGCCACATAGGAAAGATATTGTCTTAAGTCAACGACGTTTCATTTGATTCCATTAGCTCTTTGTCGCTATTTCGCTTTCGTACTTTACAATTACGAAAATCGTGACCCAATTTTTTACAAACTCTACAAGTTCTAGGCTTCGGGATAGTCTGACTTATTGTAGGCTTGCTTGATTTTCTTTGAGAAGGCCTTCCTTTTGTTGCTACCGGATTTGGCTCTTTTAAAGCTTTATGCACTCCATGAACTGCATCAGCTACCATTTGTTCTTCTTCACCAATATCGGTCACCATTTCTTTCAATTCCATCAGAACAGACGACATCAACTCCGTTCCCCTCTCTTGAATTATGCTTGATTTCTTACAATATCATGTAAACAGATTAACTTGTTCATTAATACCACCATACCTTTTGCTCTCAATACTGTCTGGGTGGATGAATCTTCTTTCTGCGCCAAGTCCGGAGAGATAACTCTCTTTGCAATCCTTGAGCCAACGAGATTTTATCAAGTTCTTTGGAATATCTCCAATTTGCAATCTCTTCGTTGCTGAAAAATATGCCTACAAGGAATTCCCTTGGTCTCCATCCACAAGCATTCACATTTTATGATGTTGTTAGCCGAATCAAATGTAACCTTCCGGTTGACACTGTTTGGCGACATATACTTTTGGATAGTGCAAACTTCTGCCTCTCTTATGATGTGATGATGGAAAACAATATATGCATCAGAACGTGTGATTTCCTTCCTTACCTCTATAAACACCATTTTAGTGTAAATTGCGGCAAATTTATCTTCTATTACCGCCATGCTAGTTTGATTCACAACTGGTGTTGAGAGTTTATCAGTGATGTGCTTACTCATCTGGCTGTAACATAAGGCCACCAAACCGTAGTCATAATTTTGAAGGGCCTTCCATAGTTGCAGCTTCTCATTCAAAATCTTTTCAGAAATGCGTTCATAGATTCACATCTATTTGTTGCAGTAGAACCGCCAAAATAATTTCCACGTAGGAATGTGTCCGCCCATCGCTGCCTCGTTCTGTACAATGCACTGGTCCACTCATTGTTCTCTACATTATAATCCGTTAGCATCTGCTGCCAACGGTTTTCAAATTCTTTGACTGAATAGTACCTGTTTAGAAAACATGGACAGTAACTAAAGTTGTAATATTGTAACAACATACTTCAAAGTAAAGTAGCTAGTATGTGATGTACCTTTTAATCAGAAGACTCAATTTATTGTGAAAACCCTCTCGGTGTACATGTTTGGCAGCATTGTTTAGGATATGCCATGAGCACGCTCGATGAACTATGCTGGGCATTAAATCTTCAATTGTTTTATTCATGGATCTGCAACCATCCGTGAGAACTATCACTGCTAATTTACCATTCATACACTCTTAGAATTTTTCTAGAACCCAAGAATATGTCTCTGTAGTCTCATTATGGATCATTGCAAACCCAAACACACAAGTTATTGCATGATTGTTTGTACCCACTAGAACCACCAACGGCATTTGACTTCTATTTGTTTTATATGTAGAATCAAATGCTAGTGAATCTCCAAATAATTCGTAATTGAATCGACATGCACCGTCAGTCCAAAAGAGATGGGTCAATCTGGAATCTTCGTCTACCTTGTACGCGTAGAAGAAATCTGGGTCAATGCCCTCCTTAGATTGAAAAAATGTAAGTGTTGTCGTAGAATCAACATCATCTAGTGCTCTACTATCTTGAGCTAGAGCATTGTATAAATCCTTTTTCGTCCATCCAACCTTATCCCAGCCATCTTTCCTGTGGATAATTAAATTCCATATCGCTCCAGTCCCCATCCCTGATTGCTTTATAATCTTAACTTCTTCCAACTCTGCGGGTGATATCTTACGATGGGATCTCAAAAAAACTGATTTATAATCATTCGTCAGGCTATGGTTGTGAAGTACATAAATTTTTTTGACGACCCACATCTTTGTAGAATCGATGTACCTAATACGGAAAATTTCTTTACAACCACTTCTGCTTTCACTTCTTGGCTCACGAACCCTGTTAGGATCTTCCTTATATTTATTGTGTCTGAATCCCGCATTCGAACAACACCAACTACGGACCATCACCATCCCAGACTTGTTTTTCTTTACCTCGTTCTTTCTAATACTGAAACCATATGCTTTTGAATATATCCGGTAGAATGTCTCTGCTTCTTCAATAGAGTTGAACTATAGGCCAACAATATCTTCTTCTAAGAGTTGTTTTGGATCTTTGTTAATGTTGGCAAACTGTAATATTTTTTTCATCGTCGCTGCATCGAAATCCAATGGAGATTCACCGTCGTCCCTAAGAATAGAATAAAACAAAATAAATATAAGAAATAAATGTAAAAATATAATACATTTTTTAAATCTATTAGAAAGGGTGATGCGAAATAACATTTTATTGTTTGCGTTGATGTCGTCGTCATCGTTATGATGCATTCTTTCTGTGTTTTCTTCATCTTGTTCTTTACTGTCTCCTAAGTTAACAGCTTCCAAACTTTGCTCATCATCCAAATCATCTGACACTTCTTTTGAAAGAAAGTTTTCTTCATCGACTAAATCTTTCACACGACGATCAGTTTCTCCATATGACGTCGACATTGAAGAAAATAGAGTGTGTTAGAAACCAGCAGAAGAAATCAAGGACAAGAAATAATACAAGAAGAAAGAGTAATGCTATTCGTACCTCCAAATTGTCCCTCTAATATATAGCCCTCCCATCTGATGTGGCATATTAAATAATAGTGTGTGTCATCTGACATGACTGATGACATGGCAAATTTTAATCCAAAAAGTTAACTACCCAATTTTCTCCATAATAATTTAACGTTAATATCAATGTTAATTTAATGTTAATATTAATTTATATTAATATTAATGTTAATGTTAATGTTAATATTAATATTATTGTTAATGTTAACAATAATATTAATTTTAATGTTAATGTTAATGTTAACATTAACGTTAATGTTAATTTTTATTTTTAGTTTTATTTTTTAAAAAAATTGCCACATCAGCTGCCAGATCAACATATCACGTCAGCTACCACGTAAGGATGGACAGTTTGAAAGTACAACTTGGAGGTACAAAAAGTATTATTCAGAAAGAAACAACTTTCAGCAAGGAACAACACAACCTTTTCGTCTTCCTTGTACCTCCGCCACGTGGCCCTCTTTTGATGGCTCATGAAAATCTTGAGTGATTCTAGGAGCAAGCATAATTTTAAGGAAACAACTTCCAATAACACAACTTTCTCGTCTTCTGGGTACATATATTATTAAATTGTGTAGCTAATAACGTATGAGGAAGCATGCAACAAAATTCTCCACGTGGCCCTCTTCTGTAGGATAACGCATGTAGCAGCATTTAATGCTACGCAACCCTATTGTCTTGTTATGTGTTGTGTATCCTATGTGGCATGAGGCACAAGACAATATCTTACATAGGCGGCAAGATTATATTTACAAATGACAATAAGTTTAAAAAGTCATCTCTATTGCAAAAAAGTATTGAGAAGACAATACAAAGTAATTTTTTACAACTTTCAAGACAACTTTTACTCTTCTAATGATATGGTATCAGTGTTTATTATTAAATTGTGTAGGATAACGCATGCAGCAGCATTTAATGCTACAGGATCTGTTGTGTAAAGAACACAACCTGTGAGAGAGAACCCGAGAGAGAGAGAAAAAGAGAGAGAGTGTAGGAGATGGAATAAAGAGAAAGGATCGAGCTCGGCTAGATTTTAAACTTAAAATTCAATTTTTGGTTTTTATTACTAATAACTAGTTCGCACGTATGAGTTTAGACGAACACCAACCGAGCCCGAGCAACGTGACATCAGCTAGCTAGGTTTCTAATACCGTGGCATTCCTGTTAATTTAAAATTTATAATATTATTGAAACTAATATTAATACTAAAGTTTAAAATAGTTTTTGATTTAACATTTACTTCAAACTAGTTAAAGTTAAAATTGTATTCTTTTTTATTTAAAATGTAATTAGAACTACGATTAATATTAACATTCGCTTGTCCCATAGTTTAAGTCGTATTTTACTGCTTCTTGCTTAAGTCTATGCACCCAAAGAACTTGATTGTTCAAGTCGAACGCGTGCACAATACGTTCCCTCGATACAAGGCTTGACGTAGCCCTTGCTTGTCAAGTCGTTGCACGAACACATTAGAAAAGAGTTTTGTTGGGCTATCGAAGTATAGCAAGCACCGTCCCGTGTCACGTGCATTTGTTAAGCAGTGAAAGGGTGTGAAGGCCACTGGCAATGTCAAGCCATCACGGACTATAGCTGGGTTAGACGGTGACCCTTTTGCGGTGGGCCGAATCGGTCCCTTGGCCTAAGAATGGATTGGTTGAAGGAGCAATACACAAGAAAATACTGCAATATTGGCAGGATTATTTTTGGTATTCCCGGTGAGGCAGTGTTTTTATTTTCTGATGAGGCAGAGTTTTTACCATCGACTTGATTTCAGGGACCACCAGTATCGGAGAGAGTCTACAGGATGGCACCTTTAAAGTTGGAAATCTTGTACAAGATGATTGAAGAACTCGGAACCAAGGGATTCATTCGTGCTAGTGGATCGCCTTGGGGAGCACCGATGCTTATTGTGAAGAAGAAGGATGGTACGTCAAGATTATGTGTTAATTATCGTACATTGATGACTTATTTGATCAGCTCAAGGGAGCGGCTGTATTTTCGAATATTGACTTGCGGTCATGAGGGTACCATCAGATCAGAGTCAGAGAACAAGTCATCCCGAAGACATCATTAAGATCGAGGTATGGACATTGGGAGTTCCTTGTTATGCCATTTGGAGCGACCAATGTGCCAGCCGTATTTATGGACCCCATGAATTGTATCTCCATGCACTATTTGGATCAGTTCGTGATAGTGTTCATAGACGACATCTTAGTCTATAGCTGTAGTGCCCCGTCCCTACATCGTGCCCCGTACTCCGTCTACGGGGTACGCGAGAAAGGAATACTGTCATTATTGATTCGGTCGGGACCGATAGGTCAGGATCGGTCGACTCGATCGAACGGGAACAGTTGAATTTAGATCCATTCTCTCGCCTGAAGTAAACTCAAGGTGAGTGGCTGACCCTTCTCTTCTCGACCCCCTTCCTAGGTAAATCGATAATGTTGTTGCAAATGAAAGGATAAATGCAAAGGCACGAACACGGGAAAAGGATTAGGTTTTCAAGAAGAATATAGGCTATGTCTTAATAACTAAAAGAAAAATAAGTCTTTGCACGGTTATGGACAACTTGTCGACAAAGCGGTAGTTTCCTCGAGCGGCAACCCGGGTCCACGGGACCGTTTCGGCCTAGGAGGAAACAGGGTATAGTCGTGCATAAGGTTTCAGTACAGGTTAAGCGGGGACTTACAACGGAGCTAGCTACTTGCGTTGAAAGGACCCCGATTAACAAAGCTATACGTCCAGGATGGCTTGTGATGCCAGTGACGTCGAAGAGGGATGAAGCGAAGGAGGTCAGCCACTCGTCTTAGACTTGCTTCAAGTGAGCGACTAGTTAGCTGCGCTGGCGTCGCCTATGCGATCACCTGCAACCCGCTGAATATGGGACTTGGTTCCAGAGAAGCCAATCCATAACGTGGAATAGAATTCAACCGTTCCCGTTCGATCGACACGGCCGATTCTGAACTATCGATCCCAATCGAATCGGTAGCGACATTGTTCCTTTCTTGCGCATCCCGTAGACAAAAATGGGGGTCGATGTAAGGACGGGGCACTACAACAATCTCAAACCTCGTCATATAAAGTATGACTTGGGCGATAGAAATACTGTACCATGTACCGAGTTTGCGCTATAACATTTTCAGTCTGTTTGGGGACAAAGATGCAAGAGTTACGTTGGCCAAAGGTAAGCTTTGAGTCGATTGGAATCTATGAATCGAATCGATGCAAAGGATAAGTCATGTTTGAACAAGAGCTAATTTTAGTTGATCTGGTATGCAGACTATACTTTTACGCTAGACGATAAGAGGTCGACATTTTGTCTTATTCATTAAAGTGTCCGCAAAACCAAATCGTCGCCTTACAACGGAGTGTGGCATGGGCGCGGTAGGCCAAATCAACCGAGTAGTTCAAAGGAGGGAATTAGGTATGGTATTTATGGTTCACATCATTAGGACCGGTTGCGACCATCCAGTGTTGTGATAAGCTATGATATCAGTATGTTTGGGATCCTTCGGATATTGGGCTAGCAACCCGTATAGAAGCGATCATCGGCTTACACATAAGGATGCCAAAGATGCGTTACTGTACGAAACACCGCGACCTTCGTATAGATAGGGCCGGTGGGCTGAGATTAGCGCTGGGTGCAGGCGCAGGGCCTGCCACCCTTATGCATATGTTTAAGTTTACGGTTGGTTGGTTGAGTGAAATGATATGATTTCTTATGTAAAGTTCTAACCTTGCAGGCTAGGCAAAATGGGACAGAGATGAACATGATCACTATGTTTATGTTAAGATTATGTCTAACTGTATCTGTCGCAGGGACATAGTAGTGGACAATTTCAGGATATGTTCGGCTCGAGGCGGGGCTTGGCTTGGACGTGCCGAGGCATGGAGTCCTTAGCGTTCAAGAGGAGCTACCGCATTGGCGTTCGGACTTGCGACATGGAGATGTTCAGCCAAAGACTACTTGTTGGCTATAAAGAGGCATAATGTATGGAACAATGTAATCTTTTGTGAGCTAGAGAGATCATGAGCGTTGTAGCCAATTGGCATGTTAAGTTGGGTAATTCAGAGCCATTGTAACCTTCAGTTCATTATCAATAAAAGGGATTCTTGTTGTATACTACGTTTTCCTTCCGCTGCTTATGTTATCAATTTGAGCTATAAATACTATTGTGAATCTGTTACCTTGCCTTGCACGAGCGCAACTCCAGGCTCGTACGACATCACGTCCCAACGAGGACGATAATTCGGGTGAAATCTAGCGAGGGCGAGCGATTTCCCGAATCGAGGCGTGACAAAGGGTTCCCAACAGTTGACTCATCCAAGTCAATAGGGACTCCTATGGCAACAACGACACAACTTGATAATGATGAAGACGGTATCTCGGTCGACATTCGTAATTGAAACTAATATTTCAAAAATGCTATTTGGCTCCCAAAAAATTTGGGTGATACCATCTTTCATTATGTGGCATATGACATGGTTGCTAACATGACAGCTGACATGGCAAAATTTAACAATAAAATTAATATTAAAATTAATATTAATAGTAAATAAATAATTTAATATTAAATTAACATTAATTAATATTAACATTAACATTAATATTAACATTAATATTAATATTAATATTAACATTAACATTAGCATTAGCATTAACATTAACATTAATATTAATATTAATATTAATATTGACATTAACATTAACATTAAAAAAATTGGATAATTAATTTTTGGGGTTAAAATTTGTCATGTCAGCTGTTATGTCATCGGCCATGTCAGTGGCATTACCGACTAATTGCTAATATTAATACAGTAGTATTACCGTTATTTTCCAATAGATTCATGCCTTGTTCGGTCACACCCCTCCACGAGCGGGTTACACCCTCGAAACGAGGGGTTAAATAGCCTTTTCCAAAGATGAGAACCCATCCGACTAGAAAGAAACAAAGAAGAGAAGAAGAAGAACAGTCGTAATGGAAAGGAGCAAGAGCTAGATCAACTACAGCGGATGGGCCATCATCCCTATCGAGATTCTCTCAATGATAGTGGTACTGTCGGGGATGCCGGCGGACGAGGTAATGTACAACATGGCCCCAGTTTGCCGTTCGTGGTGGAAGGCGCTCAACGGTCCCTTAGACTATTGGTCTAACGTCGACTTGGTACAGTGGTACCGGAGGACCTAGCAAACCGCTGAGATTAGTTTGACCGTAAAGAAGCTCGTGGCTCGTAGTGGGGGATATCTAGGGTCCTTCTTCGCGTACAAGCTCGACGAAGCAGCCTTCTCTTTTGCATGTTTAAGGCCAATGCAAAATTTTATTTGGTCTTATTCTAATACTTTATTTTTTCTATTATAAATTTTTACGTATACTTTTGTTAATTTCTATTGATGTTTTCCTATTTTTATAATACAGTGGGAAATTTTTAAGGGTGCTGCGTATTTCAAAGTGCGACGTGAGTGATGAAACTTTCGTGAGACACTTGGAGTTTCTCCCAGTGGTGGAAGAACTCGTTATTAGCTACTGTCTCTATATTACATCGACTAGAATATTTTCTTCTAGAAAGTATTACCACCATCTGGTCAAGCTGAGGAGGAACTTGCCCCCTCCAGATTTTATGCTCAGGAACAGATTCGTGCTGGACACGCATAATGAGACGGAGGGAAAGGCCGTGGCTGATTCGATGTCGCGTCTCGAGCACCTACAGATGGGATTCGGCATGTTCAATGGAGACACACTACGATCTATCATATATAACTGCAAGGGTCTTCGCGTGCTCAACATACGTGGGTGCTTCAACGTGCACTTCGACGACGACTATCAAGCCCCGATTCCGTCGAATCAATAGTCGTCCCTCGGGCGTGATGTCGTGCGAACCTAATTTGCGATCGCACAAGGCATAGTCATAAGGTAATCCGAGATATGAGATCTAAGAGAGTATGCAGACAAATTGATTCACACAATAAGTAAAGGAAACTTGATCTTTATTTATAATGAACATCTTTTACAGACTCCGATACACGACTCATTGCCGCAAGGGCTACAACATGACTCGATTACAAAAGAGTGCCGATGAGATAATCGTTCCATACATTGCACACATCCCTCAATATACAACAAAGTACTCCAGAGACCAGGATAGGAGGGACGCTGAGTCAT
Organism: Iris pallida; assembly: GCA_029216955.1. Lineage (NCBI taxonomy): Eukaryota > Viridiplantae > Streptophyta > Magnoliopsida > Asparagales > Iridaceae > Iris > Iris pallida. The sequence continues at coordinate 24,193 of JANAVB010017665.1, forward strand.
CTTCCTTGGACTGTCGAGAGCCTTCAAAAGTGGAGTCACAGAGAAAGTCTTCGACGCACGGCTGAAGCTTCAAAATCACGAACGCCGCCGAGCAAGCTGGCGCATCGTTCCTGATTCGCGGGACCTGCAAAGAGCGAGGATCAGTACGATCACATGTACTGGCGAATGGCTAATTAAAATCCAAGCTCTGTATTTAATTCAAGAAGTTTCGTAAACATATTAGCTAGCTATTTCAATGATCTTTCTAATCATCCTGCTTGATTTGTATGTTAACATGTTTTTAGGTAAGCATATGAAATTGTATAACATTAAGCAACTATCATAGTCATCACGTGTCCCGTGCACTTGTTAAGCAGTGAAAAGGGGTGTGAAGGCCACTGGAAATGTTAAGCCATCGCGAACTATAGCTGGGTTAGAAGGCGACCCTTTCGCGTCGGGTAGCGAGCCCTGTACGAAAGTTCCCGCCTAACTCGCACCGATGAAGGGCTGGCGCTTGCTATAAACTCGTTCCTCCTGGGCCGAATCGGTCCCTTGGCCTAGTCAAGCGTTCGAGAAAACTATACCTTGTCGACAAGTTGTCCATGACATTTTGCTTACTTAGCCGTATCGTTGCGATAAACGTTAATCGATTCATTCATTGCTTTGCATAGGCTAAGTGGATTTGCATAAGGAATATGTTTTCTATTTCCAATACCAGCAGTTGATAACAAATGTTTCGTGAAGAATCGTGCTACGATTTATTTTATTCTACACTATTATGACAAGCATTCATTTTACTTCACATATTGAGTTTTGAAGTAGAGGGACGAGTTGAAGGAGGTCAGCTACTCGCCTTAGCCTTGCTTCAAGCGAGCGACCGGTTGGCTGCGCTGACGTCGCCTACGCGATCACCTGCAATCGCATAAGCAACTGATTAGAACACTGTACAATTTAAGGAAATTCGATATGAATGCGACGCTCGAAAACGCAAGTCACAAAAACTCATTCAGAAAACATTTACGAAAAATACATTCACGAAAACCAAAGCCAAAGCCAAATCAAGTGCGGCATGAAAATCAGAGCAACGGAAGGTCTCTCCCGACTCAGCCGCAGAGCCAATCCTCGAGGCGCAACCCGCTGAATAAGGGACTTGGTTCCGAAGAAACCATTCCATAACGTGAAATGGATCTTAATTCAACCGTTCCCGTTCGATCTATTCGGCCGATTCCGACCTATCGGTCCCGACCGAATCGATAGCGACAGTGTTCCTTTCTCGCGCACCCCGTGGACGAAAATGGGGCACGATGTAGGGACGGAGCACTACACCATAACCAACTAATAAAAAGTTTCGTCCTTTAAACTTAAAGATAGAACCTACCTCTACGAGAACAATGAAGAAAATTTCTCCTTCATTCCTGATTCAAGCTCCAACGTCGACTCTTCGACCAAATGGTTCCTCCAGAGGACGCGGACGAGAGGGATCGCTCGATTTCGCAGCAGCTTATCCTTGCGTTCTAAGATTTGAACTGGCTCTTCGGCGTAGGATAAGTCGGACTTTAGCTCCAGCTGGCCAAAATCAACCACGTGGCTCGGGCCGTACACGTACTTCCGCAGTTGCGAGATGTGGAAGACATTGTGTACACCTTCAAGCGCCGGCGGTAGGACAATTTTATAGGCCACTGGGGTGACCCGTTCGAGTATTTCGAACGGTCCAACGAATCTCGGGCTCAACTTTCCTTTCGTACCGAACCGAGTAACTCCCCACATGGGTGACACTTTGAGAAATACGTGATCGCCTTCTTGAAACATGAGGGATCGACGATGAATGTCCGTATAGCTTTTCTGACGACTCTGTGTAGTCTTTAGTCTTTCCCGAATGAGCCAAATTTTCTGCACGATCTGTTCGACCAGTTCCGGGCCGAGAATCTGCTGCTCTCTGACTTCATCCCAGCAAATGGGTGATCGGCACTTGCGTCCGTACAAGGCTTCATACGATGCCATTTGAATGCTGGATTGATAGCTGTTGTTGTATCCAAATTCGACCAGAGGTAGATGATTGACCCAGCTTGATTTGAAGTCAATTGTGCAGTCGTAGCATGTCTTCGAGAATCTAATTGACGCGCTCTGTTAGGCCGTCGGTCTGAGGATGTTAAGCTGAGCTGAACTGCAACTTTGTACCCAGCGCCGACTGAAGGCTACTCCAGAATCGCAACATGAACGGTAAATCTCGATCGGAGACGATGGATGCTGGAACTCCGTGCAGCCGTACTATCTCCTCAAGATAAATTTGTGCTAGGCGATCAACGCTCCAAATAACTTTGATGGCAATAAAGTGCGCTGACTTGGTTAGTCGATCGACGATGACCCAGATGGCATCATTTCCCTGCGGCGTCTTCGGCAGACCAACAATAAAATCCATGCACACGTGCTGCCACTTCCATTCCGGAATCGCCAGATTTTGTATCTCCCCGCCCAGTATCTGGTGCTCAGCTTTTACCTGCTGATAGGCCATGCATTACGACACAAAAAGTGCCACATCTCTTTTCATCCTGTGCCACCAGAAGTTTGTGCGGAGGTTCTTGTACATCTTCGTACTATCGAGATGCAAGGTGTACTTCGCGTAGTGCGCCTCCGACAATATCTTCTTTCTAAGTTCTGAATCATTCGGAAGGCATAACCTATCCCTCAATCGAAGCATGCCAGTCTCATCTTCCGTAAAGTCGGTCATCCTGTCCGTCGAGATTAGACCTCGTATTTTCTTCAGGTACGGATCGTCCTTCTGAACGGTCTTGATCTTTTCAAGCAAGCTTGGCTCTAACTGCAACTTTGCCAACTGCACATTCCGGAATTGGATTCGGAGTTCAATGCCCATCTCTTCTAGGTCGCGTAGCAGTCTGTGGTCGATGGATAGCGAGACTATGTACTTCCGACTCAGAGCGTCCGCCACAATATTTCCCTTTCCCGATGTATAGTTGATAGTCAAGTCGTAATCCTTGATCAGTTCAAGCCAACGCCTCTGCCGCAAGTTCAGTTCCCTCTACGTGAATAGATACTTGAGGCTCTTACGATCGGTATAGATCGTGCACGCCATGCCATAGAGATAGTGACACCACAATTTCAACGCAAACACAATCGCCGCTAACTCCAGGTCGTGCGTAGGATAATTCTTCTCGTACGGCTTTAGCTGTCGGAAAGCAAAAGATATCACCTTGTATGCTGCATCAGCACACACCCCAAGCCCTGATCGAATGCGTTGCTGAATATCTGGAAACCCTCAATCCCTTCTGGAAGTACGAGTATCGGGGCCGAGATGAGCCGTTGCTTTAATTCTTGGAATGAAGCTTCACAATCGTCTGAACATTCGAATGCGACTCCTTTCTGGGTGAGACGAGTCAGAGGCGATGCGATCTTTGCGAAGTCTTTCATGAAGCATCGATAGTACCCCGCTAAGCCAAGGAAACTTTGAATCTCGCTGACGGGCGTTGGCCGCTTCCAGTCGACGACGGCTTCAACATTCTTTGGGTCGACCGCAATGCCTTCAGCTGAAATGATGTGTCCGAGGAATGCGTCGCTACTCAGCCAAAATTCACATTTACTTCGCTTCACATACAACTAATTTTCTCGAAGGGCTGAAGCACGGTCCGCAGATGCTCAGTGTGTTACTGCTTATTCTTCGAGTAGACGAGTATGTCGTCGATGAAGACTACTACGAACTTGTCGAGGAATGGTCGAAACACCCGATTCATCAGATCCATGAAAGCAGCATGGGCGTTCGTTAGGCCGAACGGCATTACCAGGAACTCGTAATGGTCGTATCGAGTGTGAAAGGCAGGCTTTGGCACATCGTCGGGCTTGATCTTGAGTTGATGGTAACCCGAGCGTAGCTCCTTGAAGATGATCAAACAGATCGTCTATGTGGGGCAGGGGGTATTTGTTCCGGATGGTAGCTTTATTCAGCTCGCAGTAGATGATACAAAGATGCATAGCCATCCTTCTTCTTGACAAACAGCACGGGCGCTCCCCAGGGCGAGACGCTGGGTCGAATGAATCCCTTGTCGAGCAACTCTTGTAACTGCTCCTTGAGTTCTTTAAGCTCTGCCAGGGCCATTATGTACGGGGCTTTCGAGATCGATCGAGTGTTGGAGAATGTATCGACAGTAAACTCAATCTCTCGATCAGGCGGCATGCCGGGCAGCTCGTCCAAAAATATATCAAAGAATTCTGCCACAACGTCGGTCTGACCCGCATTTGTACCATCATGTCGCATGTCTCGAACGGAAGCTAGATAGCCTTCACACCCGGAATTCAGCATCCGTCGAGCAGATATTATGGAGATCACCATGTAGGTCGGCGATGCCTCACCACACGAGTAATAGAATTCAGGCACTCCAGGTATACGGAATATGACCCTCTTTTCAGCGTAGTCTATGGTTGTGTTACACGGACCGAGCCAATCCATCCCCAGAATGATGTCGTAGTCCTTAATATCTAGAACTATCGCATCAAAACTAATCTTTTGACCACCTATACAGATAATTCCGTCTCCGTGGACTAAATTTGCAAGTAGTGGCATGCTCGACGGTACGTTAACAGTGAGATCGAGGCCCAGCGGTGTCAGAGAAAATTTGTGCTCGATGGCAAAGTCCGTCGATATAAAACTATATGTGGCACTAGAATCAAACAATACACGAGTAGGCTTATTATTGAATTGCAATATACCTGTCATGACTATATTAGATGCGAACGCTTCGTCTCGAGTCTTCGCATAGACGCGACCCTGCGCATTGGAGCGACGGTCCTGGCCATTCGGTTGTGCGATCGGAGGAGCCCGAGGTGCTTGGCCTCGGTTCTGATGGTATTGTTGGAAATACTGGTTTGACTTATCCGGACAGTTGCGTATGATGTGGTCGGTTCGGCCGCACCCGAGGCACGCACCGTTCTTCAATCGGTACTCGTTGACCAAGTGCCCCTCCTTGTGGCAGAAAGTGTAGACTACTCGATCCTTCGTCTGGTTGCCGCCTTCGTTGTCGTGGTTTTGACTCTTATGTGCGTTGTTGCCTCCTGCATTACTATGGTGTTTGTTATTAAAGTGAACAAAGCCAGTAGTAGTAGGAGGATACTCAGACTCTAGACGGATGGTGTGGTCGAGTGCCTCGCCCACAGTTTTGTATTCATCCACCAAAACGTGAGCGCGGAAAGTGGAACGTAGACCCACTTCAAATCGTCGAGCTCGACTTATAGTGGTAGGTAGGAATTCTCCAGCAAACTTGGCCAGTTTGTTGAATTTGGCCGCATATTGTCGTACCGTCATATTCCCTTGCCTTAACTACATAAACTCGTCTTCTTTTTCCTGTCGCACAGCTACAGAAAGATATTCAGTCTCGAACACCTTTTTAAATGTCGCCCATGAGATTGCCGTTGTCTCGTCTTCACGTCGAATAGCCCGCTTCTGCATAGCCCACCAATCGTGTGCGTTTATTCGAAGTACAAGTTGAGCACATGCGAATTTCTTTCAGTACTCGACAGCCAAAAGCTTGAACTTATCTTCCAGCTCCTCCAGCCAGTCGATCGCCATCGAAGGATCTTCTGTACCGTTGAAGGAAGTACGGCAGTTTTAGTAAATTTTGACACGTCAAAGTTAAAACTTCTCGGTGCCGCAGGTTAGAACACGGGCGCCTCTGGTTCAGCTTTGTTGGATCGAACCACAGGCTGGGTCACGGCAGGTGTCATCGTTGAATTATTGTCGTTGCCCGTGATCGACTGTATGATTTGCTGGAGGGTATTCAGCTGCTGCTGCTGCATCTTGAATTGAGCCTCAAACCGATTCTCAAATTAGATCTGACGAGCCTCCGCTTGCTGACGATGGAGCTCGTTTTAACGTTGCTGTATTTCAATCATCTGTAGCATATGTTGCATCGGGTCGCCGGAAGGTCCGATGCGATAGGCGTCATTCCCGTTAGGTTGACGGAATGTTTGGGTCTGGAAGCACTCGAGCCGCTGGAAGTGCTCGTCTCGTCTTCCGCCTGAGCTCACATAACTGCAGGAAAAAAGAAGGCAACTCTCGTTAGTTTCAGAAAATGTCCTGGGTTTAGCGTATGGAACAACTCATCTCATTGACACGAGATCAATGGTTGGAGACTAGAACTCGACATTGGAGGCCAAGGACGTAAAGTCGTGCTCTGATACCATTATGTCAAGCCCCGATTCTGTCGAATCGATAGTCGTCCCCCGGGCGTGATGCTGTGCGAACCTAATTTTTTCGATCACACAAGGCATAGTCATAAGGTAATCCGAGACATCAGATCTAAGAGAGTACGCAGATAAATTGATTCACACAATAAGTAAAGAAAACTTGATCTTTATTGATAATGAATATCTTTTACAGACTCTGATACACGACTCATTGCCGCACGGGCTACAACATGACTCGATTACAAAAGAGTGCTGATGAGATAACTGTTCCATATATTGCACACATCCCTCAATATACAACAAAGTACTCCAGTGACCAGGATGGGAGGGACGCTGAGTCATATTCCTTGGACTGTTGAGAGCCTTCAAAAGTGGAGTCGCAGAGAAAGTCTTCGACGCACGGCCGAAGCTTCAAAATTACGAACGCCGTCGAGCTAGCTGGTATGTCCTTCCTGATTCACGGGACCTGCAAAGAGTGAGGATCAGTACGATCACATGTACTGGCGAATGTCTAATTAAAATCCAAGCTCTGTATTTGATTCAAGAAGTTTCGTAAACATGTTAGCTCGCTATTTCAATGATCTTTCTAACCATCCTGCTCGATTTGCATGTTAACATGTTTTGAGGCAAGCATATGAAATTGTATAACATTAAGCAACTATCATATTCATCCCGTGTCCCGTGCAATTGTTAAGCAGTAAAAAGGGGTGTAAAGGCCACTGGTAATGTCAAGCCATCGCGGACTATAGTTGGGTTAGACGGTGACCCTTTCGCGTCGGGTAGCGAGCCCTGTGCGAAAGTTCCCGCCTAACTCGTGCCGATGAAGGGCTGGCGCTTGCTATAAACTTGTTCCTCCCGGGTCGAATCGGTCCCTTGGCCTAGGCAACCGTTCGAGGAAACTACACCTTGTCGACAAGTTGTCCAATGACCGTTTTGCTTACTTAGCCGTATCGTTGCGATAAACGTTAATCGATTCATTCATTGCTTTGCATAGGCTAAGTGGATTTGTATAAGGAATATGTTTTCTATTTTTAATACCAGCAGTTGATAACAAGTGTTTAGTGAAGAATCGTGCTACGATTTATTTGATTCTACACTATTATGACAAGCATTCATTTTACTTCACATATTGAGTTTTGAAGTAGAGGGACGAGATGAAGGAGGTCAGCCACTTGCCTTAGCCTTGCTTCAAGCGAGTGATCGGTTGACTGCACTGACGTCGCCTACGCGATCACCTGCAATCGCATAAGCAACTGATTAGAACACTGTATAATTGAAGGAAATTCGATATGAATTCGACGCTCGAAAATATAAGTCACGAAAACTCATTCGGAAAACATTCACGAAAAATGCATTCACGAAAACCAAAGCCAAAGCCAAATCAAGTGTGGCATGAAAATCAGAGCAACGGGAGGTCTCTCCCGACTGAGTCGCAGAGCCAATCCTCGAGGTGTAACCCGCTGAATATGGGACTTGGTTCCGAAGAAACCATTCCATAACGTGGAAAGGATCTTAATTCAACCGTTTCCGTTCGATCGACTCTGCCGATTCTGACCTATCGGTCCCGACCGAATCGATAGCGACAGTGTTCCTTTCTCGTGCACCCCGTAGACGAAAACGGAGCACGATGTAGGGACGGGGCACTACAACGACCACTGGAAAATTTATTATTTAATACAGACATTTAAACAACCCTTTGATGATGTAATCCCAGTCCCAGGGGAACCTGTATACAAGATGTATAGTGATTTAGATATCATCAATCATTCCTGGGGTGAATGGTGAAAACATTAGCATGCATGCATGCATTTCTTTATATTTTTCACTAGTCTACATTTACGTACTTTGTACATATTTTAATTAGAATATTATAAAGTCAGTTGTCATCTTTTCGTCTTTTTCAGGTGACTATTTATATGTCAAGAGATTCGAAGTATAATTTTTTTTAATTTTTATTTTCTATTGAGACTAATAACCTTTAGAAAATGGTAATGAAAATAAAATTTATTACCATTGGAACATAATGCTATAAAAATAAAACTTGCATGCAAACTTTATTCCTTTGACTCTTAAACATAAATGACATGCAAGTTGACATTCCTGACATAACATCATGTTTATAAATACTCAAGGGTATTTTAGGAATTCAAAAGTTTTACCACCAACTTATAATATGAATTTTATCCAATTATAGTTAAATACGCTTCTAACTCATTTCGTTAAGGTGCAAGATATTTTTTCTGAGTTCGATTCTACATTTTGACAAAATTTTACTTTTGTCAATTTTTTACATGATTAATTTTTTTTAAATAAAAATGGACTGTGATATAATGACGCCTAAGACGGCTTACTTCTGAGATTTTGACATTTTTCAACAC